>JAJJWW010000412.1:0-13604 GCA_023531295.1 Papaver armeniacum | reverse complement strand
TCTACCAAAACAAGTTTCGGTTCTACCTCCATGTGAGTACTGTGCATAGTCACACTAGCTTTCCAAAAATTCGGTTGACTAGGTACTAGGATCGGTTCCCCACATACTTATGGTAACTACTTGTATTTGATGCACATGTCCATAGGATCGGTTCCCTTTTCACTAAAAACTTGTTGCACATGTTCATAGGATCGGTTCCCCCATCTACTAAAAACGTGTTGCACCTCTTACAAGGATCGATTTCCCTCTTTTGATCGGTTGCACCTCTTCATTGGATCGGTTCCCCTTTGCCTAGAGTTGGTCATACCAATAACACTAAATCGATCATACCATCTCAGGTGATTACTTAAGATCGGTTTCACTAATAAAAGTCATACCAATACAAAAGTCAGGCATTGTGAATAGTTTTACCAAGAACATAAACAATTCATGAGCGGTTATACTAATCACACATATTGGTAGTTCAAAAGATATGCAATGAATAACAATACCAATAAGCCTAGCGATTTCCCTTTCGATTCACAAAACAAGTTCATGAATTTACTTACTTTAAACGAATGTAAAACATCATTTCTAGGATGAAATCTTCACCTCATACCCATACATAATCACAATAGCATTCAAACGATTATGTTGATGTCTTATATACGAAGTTCAAAAGATAAGAGTTATACTTCGTATTGTATTCCATAATACTACGTCTAACTAGAGTGTAACCACTCATGCTTCGCAGTTATGTTTTCAATATGCACGACTTGAAAGATACGTTAGGGATGAAACAGTTCAAGTCAAATATCACTAACCTCAAGTGGAAGGATGATGTTGTCGTTGTAGCTCCTTACTTCTTCACTTCTTCAAGTCTTCGAATACTTGTAATGTCTCATATCCTAATACTTTCAAGCTAATCTATACGAAGTTCACTCTAGTACATTATCAAGCGACTCTTTAAATGAGCTTTGGTTCACTAAAATATGACAACCAAACTTGACATACCAATGCTTGGTGGGTTCAACCGAGCTATGCTCTAACAGGTTAGACTAGAAAGTCTAGGAATGTTGAGACTTACAAGTATTATTCTGAAGACGTAAAGAATGTGAAGAAGTAAAGATTACAACGAAGACATTATCCTTCCACTTGAGGTTAGTAATACTGAATTGACTTGTTTCCATTCCTAACGTATCTTTCAAGTCGCTTTATATTGAAAACATAACATGCGAAGCTATATTTATGACTTCTAGTGATTAGACTTGGTCATAGCATTATGATCAAAGTATCAAGGAATTATATTGAATTACGAAGTATAACACTTATGTTTTGAACTTCGTAAATAAGACATCAACAAAATCTATGTATATAGTTATTTGATTATGTGTGGGATATAGGTGTGATTTCATCCTAGGAAACTATGTATTATTACATTGGTTTAAGGAAGTAGATGTATGAACTTGTTTCATAATCAAAATGGAAATCTTAAATGTGTTGGTCCGGTTTTCATTGAAGAATATTTGAATGACCAATGCAAGATGACAAGGTAGAACCAACCTTAACTTATGTTGAGAATCAAGGTAGAACCGGTCATAGCCTATATTTTGTGACAAGTTATAACCGATCCTACCTAGTATTGGGAGACAAGGTATAATCGGTCATTGCCTATATTGAGTGACATGGTATAACTGATCCTAACTAGTTTGGGAAGCATGGTATATCCGGTCATAACCTCTATCTAGTGACATGGTACAACCGATCCTAACTTGTATTGGGAAACAGGGTATACCAGGTTATAACCTATATTGGGAGTCATGGTATAACCGGTTGATGCGTGTCGTAGGTGCTCAAATTAATTCATTTATATTCTACTTTACTAATGAATAATATAGCAGTAAATAAGGTTCGTTCCCACGAAGAGCAGAGAGTTTTAGTTGTCAAAAGTGTCACAATGGGGTTTTTTGGTTTGGATTGAAGCAAAATCAAAGCAATTAAAAATAATAAAGTTACAAGCAATGGAGAGAAATATGATCAAGGAATCCTTTTTCGTCACTAATAGTCATCGAAGTAGCATATTCATATATTCTTTGTAATCACGGATTATTACCAACCATAGGAAAGCAGGTACGCTTAGCTATCCCCAAAATTCCTTATATCAATGGAAAACAGGTACGCTTAGTCTCCAAATTCTATCCGTCTGAACCACCTCGAGGTTCGCTTACAAGATGTAATTCAATCGAATACCTTAAGGTTTGTGAACTTAGGTTTGATCCTAGTAGTTAAACTCAGTATGCTCGGTCCACTTACTAGGGTTGTTTTTACTTGCGATTGCTCCATAGAATCCCTCTGCAAGGTTTCACAATTTCTACTTGTGTAAGAGTTATTCAACAATTACGGATATCCTAACTCATTACTAGCATTAGAGTTACTAACAAATTGACTTAGTTGGCCACCTAAACAATTTATCAATCAATCATAAAATATTAATTAAAGTAAAAACAAACAATAGTCATATGAATAATTTTGAATAGATTTATATGCTAAAAATCATGTATTAGAACTAGAATTCATCCCAATCACTAAGAAGGTTAGCTACTCATGGGATTAATAAAACCCATGAGATACATATGATAAAGTGGAAAATAAATAGTTACGGTGATGAATCGCTCCAAAAACCTAGCTTTTCTTCTCTTGAGTTCTTCTCTCCAATAGCTTGATTAAAGATTAAAATGCCTTCTCTAAAAATATTAGAAGAGTCTCTTATATAGGTCTCCAAATACAGGTGCGCCCGTGCACCAAATCCCGTGTCAGGCAGCTGCCAAAACTCACGAGAAACACTCAGTTAGAAAGTCAGGTCGTGAAGCCTACAACCAATGGACTGCGCAGATGGACAGAAGCCCAGCCCAAATATCCTTTTAATTGTATTGGCCTGTCAGTTTCTCGGAACCGACATGCATAGTCCTCAGCTTCTCTTGTTTTTCCCACGGACAGAAACATCACCGTGAATAATATTTTCCCCTGAATTTTCATTGTTTCTCCACCAGAATCACGGACAGATAGGTCACCGCGAAAATTCAAAGTCCCGGGATTTTTACTTCTTGACTAAAACTTCCTCGAATACTCTGGTAACCGTGAGTTTTATTTTCTTCTGAGTTTTTTCGATACCATCAATTGCTCCCGTGTATACCAGGCTCTTCGTGAAAACCATATGCTTCTCCATCATTGCGAAACCCATCTCGAGTCTCAACATCACAGCAACACTTCTTCTCGTCATTGCTAGCATCGTTCTCTGCCAATCATCATCCTTACAGGCAGCAAATCTTCTCGATCTCCATCTGTCAGCAACATCATCACTGTCCCAATATCATCACTGTCATCATCTACTGCCGATCACCATTACCTCCATCGACAGCAAATCAGCATTACCAACTCAGTTTCTCGTTCAATCCATCCATGTAGCAAGCCAATGCTCGATACCAACTCTCTTCATTGCTGCCATGTTTCCCAGCTCTGGACCGTCTTTGTCACTTCTAAAAGCTTCATATATTCCCTTTTTTTTTCTCTCATGTATTCTGTCAGCATAAATAAGCCAGAAAATCCATCTTCTCTCTCGAATTCCAACTCTATAACTGCCAGTGGAAGCAGAACCGATCATGATGTTCATTGTATCCTCCATCATCCAACATCAACTTATGTTCCTCAACTACTCAGAACTGCCATCATTCCCGTCACAGATCCACTTTCATCACGAACCACAGTCAGCTTCATCATCTCAATCACCGACAACATATATCACCAGTCTCTGTTTTAGATCAACTGCCATGAACAAACTCGACTTATTCATTCTCCACAAGTCAACTCCAATAGCAGCAAAGATTTGTCGTTTCCAAAACCAAACTCCAGTTCTTCTTCTCATTCCAGAATACCAGAACCAACAGTCTTCCCATCGATACTCAACAACACTTCCCAATTCAGCTGTCAGTCTTAGAAGGCTGACAGTTCAATTCTAATTCTATGGCTGCCTTGAGCAGAAACTCGGGTGCTTATAACAATTCTGTAGGTTCAGAAATAACGCAACTTTGACTAACTTTGTATGCTTGTAATTTCTTCATACGACGCCGGAATGACTCCAGTCTTTCGCCATTAGCTTTGTCTTTCCGTACTCTTCGAAGTGATAGCAAGAACTCTTGGATTCTCAGATTTACCCTTGGTTTTTGGCCCTTCTCCACTTGTATCTAGCTTTTTTTATTGCACAAATATGTGCCAATTCACTTCTTTTGGATGATTCACCTAGCGAAACATAAATAAGACAAAACAAACGTAATATACAAATAATTTACAAGAAAATAACAATTACTAGCATGGAATCGACACTAAATATATGCAAAATATGCACTTAACACTGGTCTTAACTTAGTTTGGGAGCCATGGTAGAACCGGTCCCAAGAGCAAAACCGAATTTCCAATATTCACATATTTTTTTTATGTTGTGTGTGAATTTAGAATTAGGGTATGCTAAAATAGGAAACTTCTAGATGTCGAAAATATTTGAACATGTGCATAACTCTTATCATTGATTGTTCAAAGATATTCCTTGATGCTCAAGGCTATCCCAAACCGAAATGTTGAAAAACATTTAATTATGATTTTTGATTTTATATGTTTTAATTACCAACAATTAAAGTATATACTCTAGAAAATGATTATTAGTTAATGTGTTAAACTAATAATAGAAATTTTCTAAGAGAGATTTCAGAAATATTGTTTGACATTAATTGGGAATAGGAAAACCGAAATTAGGTATTTTATTGCATATCTTGAGAATATTTTTGGTTTTGGAATTTCCTTGTTGTCCAAACAACCTTGGTCTATAAATACTTGAGTTTGCATTTCTTAGCAAACTATCCTAAGAGCCAGGAAAACTTTATTCATGTTGTTTCTGGTGGAGCCGTCTATCCGGAGAAAAAATTACCCAATTAGGAGAATTCTCTTACGAGCCTCATTAAAAGACTTCTGTGGGATCAAGAAGCTCTATGAGTACCGTTGGTAAGAAACTATATAATTGCAATGTTATTTTAGTTTTCGATTATTGATTTGATTGACTAACGGTTATTGAAACTTTGATTGCACCTTGTTTGATTATTCTTGAGAGCCTTCTCTTATGATATAGGGGGTCACTCAAACTAGATCAAAGTATCGACGGGATCCTTAAAACTGTTTTTAGATCTAAAGACATCTTGTCATAATCCATTTTCAACAGATTCCGTTTTGTGCGTGATTGATCATAAGAAGGATTCAAGTTTGTGTTGTGCAGGTACTTTAAAGATAATCAAAGATTTGAAGACGAAGAAGATTTATCCAATTAGTTTTCGTATCTTGTGAATTTTGTGCACACATCTTGATCGTCTGAGATCCAGCTAGATCTTGTTTATCCTTGACAGACTTGTGATTATCTAATTGATAAGATCGACATCACTTTCTATATTGTTTGGTTGTAAATCCGGAAATTGATTATTTCGGTAATTAAGATTCAGATTGATGATCTAACCAGACAAAGGATTTTATTAGATTAAACTTAAGAGCCTTTGTCGACGACTCAACATATATTTTACCAAAGATTGAGTAGAGTGGTTACCAAACAAATTTATTCCTTTACTGTTTGGAATACGATCAAAAGGAGTAAAGCAACTTGAAATAATGATTTCCGTATTGAGATTCACGTGCGTGAACAAAAGGTCGAAGACGCAGGGACAAGTAACTAGGGTATTTTACTTGGTCTCAACTATACGAAGTTGGCTTGTGTTCTTTGTATAGCGGCTTAATTATGAGAGTATTTAAAATTGGACTAGGTCCCTGGGTTTTTCTGCATTTGTGGTTTCCTCATTAACAAAATATTGATGTATCATTTACTTTACTTCCGCATTATGATTGTTTATTATAATAAAGTAAATTACACTTGTACCTTAATCCTCATCACTTGATGTTGATCCTATAGTAAATCGGTTTCGGGCCGTAACTATTATCAAGTGAATATCTTGAAGTTGTATTGTCTCGACTTTGTCCATAGACAATCACTTAAGATATCAGATTTATAGGTTGAAGTTAAAAGATTGTGGTGTATTTGTGTACCCTCGTCTTTTCAAGTTGAATTGTCTTTTTAAGGAGGGAAAAACAAAAAAAAATCGGATTGAATCAAATTCCCTACGATCTTAAAAGACTCTAGCGAAAAAATTTCAAAAATGGTTCTGCCAGGCAGGATAAAATACCCGTTTTATTTATATTAGCTAGATTAAATAGGTGTTCTGACCTTGTTAGTGGTATGATCTATATTTCTGGACATGTTATCTTCAATGAGTCGACTTTCCTTTTAATATTCTTTTGTTGTACCTATCAGTATCACTAGTTACTCATGAAGATCTGAAGACGTGGCGAAGACAAGGAAGACATTATTATTCAATTCGAGGTTTGTAACTACATTCTTGACTTATTCCATTTTTATCTTTGTTCTTTCAAGTCTATTCATTGAAAATATAACATGCAAAGTTAAGTTTGTTACAATGACTTTAGTATTAGTGACTTGGTCAAAAAGAGTGATATACAATAGTTATCTCTACAATTTAAGTATATAGAGTTACAAAGTAATTGACTTCCAGGTGAATCCTTACTTTATTATTTACGTTAGAAGAAAAATTTCAGAAAAACTTATACTGAAGTAATTGACTTGCAAAACTTTTTTTGTAATCGGAATATGATTTAGGACTGATCCTAGAAGTAGGACCGGTCCCTTGTTTTGTAGTTAAGATATAGTTTTGATCAACTAATATTGATAACAAGCTTGAGATAACAAAACTTGTGGCTTCAACCGAGCAATGCTCTAACACTATTTTTATGAAGGACACGCTGTGAGGACGATTTGATGAAGATGGAGAATCTTTTAGTGAGAACCGTTTATTTATTTTACTTAGAAGATCTCTAAACTTTCGAGTGATAGGAAACACAATTGTCAAGATCCTTTTCGGAATTTCCGTTATCGCTTTCGCAACATTTCTCTGACACATAAACACTTTTACCCTTTCCAGGATTGCTAATGTTTTTAGTGACTTTAAAGGTAATGACGTTTTCGGTCTCACTGTGATGTTCATGATAGAAGATCTTTAACTTTCCAACAAGATCACTTTGTGTATGAGTTGAAAGATTGTTTCCTTTTGTGATTGCATGTTTCTTAAACTCGTATTGAGCTGGTAAAAATATAATAATTTTTAGCACAATATCCTTTTTCGAAATAATGTTTCCTAATACATGAGAGCCATTCACTATTTCAGAAATTTTTAGATTAAATTCCTCAAACGAATTTTATCAGCCATACAAAGGTTTTCCCAGTCAGAACTTAGGTTCAAGTCAGTACTTCATTTTCTGATGTATTTCCTTTGAATACGGTTTCTAAGATACCAGGACACATGATGTTGAAGATCTTGGCTTACGAAAATGTATACTAGCATTTAATCCATCAGAATTTTTTATTTGCAACATTGATTTCAGTAACGTCATATTCACCAATATCCTTGACAAAGGTTACACCGTCTACAATAGATATTGGACGAGTATATCCTTTGACAACCTTCATCCATATACTAAAATCACGAGCTTGTAGGAAGGAACGCATAACTATTTTTCACCATAAGTGATTTGGACCATCGGAGGCTGGTGGTATGTTGACGGAGATAAAACTCTTGTTCATAGATTTCAAATTTCTAAAAACACAGACTTACTAGGTATTTTCGGTGTTTACGTGCTCTGATACCAATTGAAAAGAAGAGGTTACCAAGCACACCACCAACTTTTTGTTCTAAACCCGTATGGACAAACTCGTAAGAATCGTATTATAGATCAACAAATGAGATTACGTACTGATTTATAAACAAGTTTACTTGGACTATCTCAAAAGTCAATATCCAAGAATCAACGTAGTATGTACATGAACTATTCACGAACCGAATTCTAACAAGAACAAGTCTTGTAGTCTATATTTCAAGATACGAATTCACAAGAATAAATCTTCTAGGTTCGATATAGTTTGTGCATGAAAATTTGTCTAGGTTGTTTGGCATACTACTTGTAATATTTTTATTTACTCATTATTTCTAACAACGTCGTATGCCTTCAATATAATTGATGAATTGCAGAGAACAAATTTCGAGTTCGAGCTTATACTTCATTAGTCTCGAAACATAATTTCAAATAATGGACATTCATAAGTTTATTGCTTCTGAGGTCGAGAACAATTTATAACAGCTTCCAAAACTTGTGTGGTTGATAATTTGTAGTCCTTCTTTGAGCTTGTATTTATCTGTTTTTTTGTGCCACTTCACTCCAATATACCTGTAAAATGCAAAACAAGCATACCACAAGAAAACTAGCTACACCAATCATAAAAATAAAAAATAAAAAAATTAGTGTACCATGAAAAAGGGGTTATCATCGTAGAAATCCAAACGTTTGGATTTTGCTTTGTATACGAGCAACTTTTGGGTCAACCGAAATTGACGGACAAAATCAGTTGTCCGTCTATATTTCCTAGGTTTTGTTTTTTCTTTCCAAATTTATCCCTCAACCATAGTTAATATTAATCAACCCTAGTTACTCCATAAATCGTTTGTAATATGGATAGTTTTTGTTACCCGAATATAATATGGGTATTAAAGTAAGGGAGAGCAAAAATTGCGAAATAAATCTGTTTCCTTGGAAAAAAACACTGGATTCTGCTCAAAATCCACCTTGGAAAACCTTGCCCGAGTTGCCTCTTTTGATTTCCCAGAAAACCAGATCACTGCAACTGCTTCACTTGGATGGCATGAAAAAATAAACATGTCGTTCCTGGACATGGCACTACAAAATAAGTTGGGTACGAAACTAGATGGTCACATTAAAATAAGTTGGGTCCTCTGGCACTTGCCGTATAAATTAAAATGGGTAAAAATAAGAACTACGAAACAACACTATCATCGATAGGTTCTTCTTGCAGTATTCTCCACTAGCTGCAACACTCCTTTACCCATAAGGCACACCAAGTCATCCATTCAGTTCCCACCGCCTCCATTTTAAGCGGCCATCAAGAAGCTTACAAAGGCGCGCATGTCATCAATAAATCTTTAAGCATCAAATACTCCGTATTTTCCATATATTATGTACCGTAAGGCCCTTCTCAGTCGTGGGGATAGATTTGTTAGAGGTCTCTGAAAATTGAAGGAATTAGACAAGGTGAAACTTGGGATTTTACCGACAAGGATCTGTTTTATGCTCACTCGAAGCTACTCTTTGCAAGCGGATGGATAACCCGCCAAAGTCGAGAATAACCAGCTTTTCTTCTAGAGTTCAGATCATATTCACAGGGTGTGGATCATCATGAAAGAAGCCGGTATCAAGCAAATCGTGGAAAGAATGATGACAAGATGCGATTTGGCTCGAGACCTTTTAGTCCTTCAATAGCATCTTTGTTCCACCAAGTGACTTTGATGACCAACTCCAAGATAATGCTCTAAAGAGTTTGCTGACTTGAAGCTTTTCCCTACAAATTATATAGCACTTAGAATGCAGTTCCTTGCTTCATATCAATTAAGCACAGGAATGATAAACCTGAATGGAGATGCGCGATTACTCACACAAATAATGCATATCGATTAGACATATATGCCAAATGATAGTCCCATTTAGAGTGGTACGGTCTTTAGAGGGTCAAAACCCATTTGCCACATTAGGAACATACGAAACAAGAGAAACAAATATCAATTTGCTTACATGTGACTAATCCTTTTTATGCAAACTAGGATCATTATCATTACTATTTCTTAATCTAACGTAAATGTCTACGTAACCAACGGCTAAATGCCCCTTTTTCATTGGAGATGTGCACAAGAAAAAGTTAATATGGAACACTATTTTTAGTTTGCCACATATCATTCTAAGGTCAAACTATGCAACCAATAACGCTCACCAATTTGTAAGATTTTACATTATCAATATTTTGATTTTTTTCCTTGCGTATGCACCTGTTAGAGGCTTGTATATAATAGAAACCAAAGGAAGAAATACCATACCTAGTACACTACCAAGCATTGGCAACACTAATGAGAACAATAAAACCAATCCAAACTCTATTTGAAACAAACACTACAGCAAAATAAAGTCGACTACATAACTTAAAAGAGAATTTCATCAATTAAAGTAAGTTAGAGAGATAAGAAATTACTCCGCTGGCTTCTAAATCCCGATGAATAGAATCACCCTATTAACTTTAAAGAGAACAGCTACATCTCCCCGAAATAAATGTTGTCAATCCAAATTATTTTAACTCTTTTTTGAATTGAACTTAATCCAAAGAAGCACATGAGACATACCACTGTTTCATTTGTGCATTATATACACCAATCCATTAAATGTAAAACATCTATGAAAGCTCATTTCCGGCTCTTCGCTATTTCTTATGGGACTTTTTGTCGAACACCTTGTAGCGTAAAAATGGTGATGGATCAATTAAATTCTTGTTTGCATCTTATATAGCTCTTTCCCTCGTAATACTTTAGCCTGCAAATTCGAGTTACAAATCTAATCACAAACTATAACCACTCCTTAATTAACCAACAACAACAACGACTACACAATTAAGAGTTTCCAAGTAAAATCGAGAGATTAGAAACATTTTCTTCTAAGATATAGTGAAGAAGAACCCAACATATCCATTAGATGAAGATATCCAAGTCTTGTGTTGAAGAGAAGGAAAAATAAATCGAAGAAAAAAAGAGTCAAGAAAAGGAAAGCCGATAATGAAGTTTGTTTTTTTTTTCTTCTTTCAAAAATAGATGAAGAAATCTGATCGAATCAAAGGGTTTTTTGATGTACTTTCAGCATGTAATTTTTTTCATTTGATTATATTTGATGGAAATCCATGATCAATTTCATGAATTTTGTTGATCTGTTTCTGAAATTCCAGAAATTAGAAGAAAAAAATTAAATTTTGATTTTTTTGCACATTCTCTCGTGACGGACAAACACCCCTATCACCCACACAACCGCCATCAACTCCAACAACAAAACTCAACAATACAGTACAATCAACAACGACGAAGAAGAAAAAGCGATGGAGAGCAGAAGAAGAAAATGGTATAAGATGAGGAAGTTGGATATCTAGTTCATATTACGGGCATGACTTGTTTATTTTAACCATTCCTAGTTTGGTTAAGTTAACCACTTGAAGGACTAAAAGGTCATTTCCAACCGATTTTGAGACAACCAGACCACCGATTTCGCTCGGTCCGTCTAGTTAGGAAAACCGAAACTTAGTCCTTCTTTCAGGGAAAATACAAATTTTAGGATTTCCATGGAGATTGCCCATGAAAAAAGATGTTTTGGACACAACCAGGCCAAAACTTGTCTGCTAATTTGGCCGAGTTGAAAAAAAACACAACTAAGGGTGCACACGTGCATTTCGCTCGGTTCTTGACGAGACCGAGTACCTGTACCTCCCGACATCGGTTCTAAATTTTGGACCGGTACACTTTGTACCTCGGTTCCTGTACCATTCGGTGCACGGCCGGTACTGTGCACCTGTGACCGGTACTCGTCTGGTACTTTTCCGGACAAAATATATGTCTTTTTTTCGACAACCTAAGTACACCATTTTTAAATATATTAAGTAATACTAATATCTCAAATTCTCATTCAAAGCAACAACTAATAAGTAGCAATATCAACTAATAGTACATTTTAAACAACCTAAGTACCCATAGACACACACACACACAAAGTCCTGGAAAATGAGAAAATCAAGAAAAAAAGAACAACTAGCAAAGTGCGGCTAGTGTTGCAGCAGTAGTCTTGAATCTTGATCTTCTAATCCATGTCACACTTTGTGGTGTCACGGTGTTGATAGGACCAAGTAACGCTGCAAAAACAAATAATAATAGTTAGTAACTATTAGAGTAAACTATATCTATTACTGCCAAACACAAGTAAAATGAAATGAAATGAAATAAGAACTAAAATAAGAACTGAAATGAAACTGAAATGAAATAAGAAATCAAATAAGAACTCAACTGAAAAATTAAATAAGAAACTTGATGCATCCATAGTCCATACTTATAAAATGAAGAAGAAATAAGAACTGAAATTGCCAAACTAAAAACCGAAATCTTAAATCTTAAATAGTTAGACCTAACTCACATGAATAAGACATAATACATGCGAGTAGTACCCAGCTAAAATATGTTGTAAGTAGTACCACAGTACCACACACATCAATGGGTGTTCTTAGGTTCGATTCCATCCAACATTATTTGAATCAGAGCATGGCGGGGAGAAAGAAACACCCGGTGAACCCACTCACTTTATTGATTGAATTCTCAAATCGCAGGTGTTCCTAATGCAAAAAATGAGCAGCCGAGCAGCATGTGAATCAATGAACTTACGTAATGGATGGGACTGACATATTCAACATTTTCAAAATCAGAGGCACCATGATGATGCAAACTTGAGAGCATTACGAGAATGTATTTAGTTCAAACTCATTTTTTCTATACTAGGAATGCTAAGGTTTATGAGTTAAGGGATTTCATTCAAACTCACAACCAAACTAGTCTCTCCTCACCACTTCCTTAGAAAGGGAAACAACCCATGTAGGTGTATGACAACAAGTAGTGAAGTAAGAAAGATAACTCAAAATACAAACAACCCATGTAGTCTACAAAATCCCCCTAATTTCTAACACCCTAATTTCTCAAAATACAAACACCCTAATTTCATTAATGAAATAATGAAAAATCAAAAGAAAAGATTAAGAAGAATAGAAGATAGAATTATTACCAAATCCAAGCCAAATCAATCAACTCTTGCAAATCAATGAACAATTAATAATTACAAATCAAAAAATCAAAAGATTAAAGGTAAAATTATTAGATTCAAGAGATTCGAACTATTACAATTCTTAAAATAGGACAACCGAATAAGAATTACCGTTTGAATCAACACTTACCCTAGTTTCATAAGAGAAGATTGTCGTCCCTCGTCTCTCGTTAATGAAGATCTGTTAAAAAAATTAATTGCGTCTCTTACAAATTTTAATTACAAAACCCTAGTTTCAAAATATCTAAATAGGAGAACCGATTAACCGAATCAACACTTACCCTTTGAATCAACACTTGTAATGGAGAAGAGAAGATTTCGCTGTCTCACGTCGTCTCTCTTAATGAAGATCTTCGGCCGGTTAAGCCTCTTCTCCTTCCTCGGACAGAGAGGAGACTAAAAAAGAAGAAGAAGAAAATGAGAAGAGAAACCGAGAAACCCTATAATGTTTGCTTATATACCCCCTCTAATCTAACGGCTAATACTATCCCTTATCCCCTAAATCTAACGGCTCTAATAATTCTAGACTTTCGGTCCCAGACGCAAGATTTAATCGACCGTACTGCACTCTGCACTTGCCTTAGTTTTTGGTACCACACTGCATCTTGTACCTCGGTCGGGTCCAAAAACTGCACGGGTTCCACTGGTTCCGGCCTCGGTCCGTCGGGCTGGGCTTTTCTGCCTCCCAGGCACCCTTAAACACAACCATAATTTGGGATTGGGGC
>JAJJWW010000410.1:0-70803 GCA_023531295.1 Papaver armeniacum | reverse complement strand
CCTAGTTTTGAAATAGGGTTTACCTCATTAGACTTCACCCAAATTCCAAATTCACTTGCTTCTTTATGTATTGCCTGTAAATATTGCAACAAATGTTTTAAAATTGGCACAAAATTATGTTCATCCTAATAATCCAAATTCACTTAAATTGAAATCCTGATTTATGAGACCTCCAATTGTGCAAAATAGCGTAGCAAAGAGGGCCACAAAAACTTGAAACTGCAACACAATAGAATAAGTCATGATTTGATTGGCCTTACCATAAGCCACCTGAGTGCTCACTATAGAGAATCCGAAAATTGCAGCAGCACCAATAGTTACAGAGAAACCTAACAAGTATTGAGAATTTGTAACTCCAGGGGGGCGATCGCTGGACCTTGATACACCAAGTAGTACAGCACCCATTAAAATAACCACAACTGCATTTATGGAATAAGGAGTAAACTTCTGATTAACCCAAACGAAGGAAAGGAAGGAGGTGGCTACAAGGTTGGTTGTAACAAGGAGACATAACGTTGATACAGGCAGAAATGATATACCGTAAGAATACATAAGATTGCCTATTCCTTGAACTAAGCCTATCAGAGCAGCACATAATAAAAGCTTTCGAGAAGCAAAGAATTCGATATTAGGTAGTGTGTGATCTCGTCGAGAATAAAGGATTATGAGTGGGATGAATAGTATGGGAAACCCAGACATGACCAACCAACTTGATAACCATTTCCCGGTACCTCCATGTAAGAAATAGATTCTGAGCAGTAAAGGTCCTCCCACCATACCTATAAATCCACATATGCAGCTTACCAAGAGTAATCCCCATCTCATAACTACACTTGAAGACATGATGTTTGATGAAGACTCATGATCCTCTTCTTTGTGGTTATGATTTTCTTTGGTAAACTCTGCATTACTCTCAGGGTCATCCATGGCCATACATGTTCTTGTGAGCTGAAACATTACCCATATTGGAAACTATTTTATAAAGAATTTGGTGCCGATGGGTACGTCATTAGTGATGTACTTTGGTCTCAACTCAAGTGCAAGTGGTCGCTTTTCCAAAAACGTCATTATTGACTTTTGAGGCTTCTTCTTTTGGGGTTTTTTGGTTTTGTCAGGAGCGTGTTCCTCTTGTTTTGGTAGGGTTGTCAGTTCGTCAAAAACATTGAAACTACAGAAACTCAAGTATGGATGAAGAAACGCAAATTCGCAGTAAAAGCAACATGATTCACAAACACACAACCAAAATAACCAGAAATCCCGTTCAACAAGCTCCTAAATCTCATACCATTTTTGGTTTGAAAGCCAAAAACAACAACAAGTTTAGCCACAGACACTCCATGTTTTTAACAAGCATCCAAAATCTCCAAACCCATTCATTATCTACTCCGTCTCTCCCTAAATCCTACATCCAAAACCCTTTAAAACCCAAAATCATACAGAATCGATACATCGCCATACATTCGAACACCAGCTCTAGGATTAATAGGAAAACTAGAAGAAAAAAAAACTACATAAGCACCACAGTCATTTCGCCTGGAACATTTCTCCTTGTCTCTGCAACATTTCTACGGACACTAAAATTGCCATATCAACCTACTACCCAAATTTCACCTGGCCTCTCTCGAGGACCAATTTAACTCTTTATACCTCTCCCAAACACCCCCTCACCTCGACAAATCATATCAGCATATCTATCTCCATGGATATTTAATTTGTCTATCTACCATCTTCAATTTCATTTCATTTCTCCTTTTAAATCTGTTTGTAACTCTGTTTTCTAAGTCTGTTGAATTTTCAGGTAACCAACCTCCGATGCTCTTAGTGGATCTCCGGTGCTGTATGCAGTTCTACCGCCGACGCTTAAAGGATTATCCCGAAATCTCCAACCCAAGCTCCACTCAAATTCTATCCGTTGGGGATCCAATCTTGAAATTTTCTAAAAAATATAATTTTCTTTCTTGGGGCCCGCCGTAGACAGCCTCAAAGAA
This sequence comes from Papaver armeniacum, assembly GCA_023531295.1. Taxonomy (NCBI): domain Eukaryota; kingdom Viridiplantae; phylum Streptophyta; class Magnoliopsida; order Ranunculales; family Papaveraceae; genus Papaver; species Papaver armeniacum. Next base: position 68,815 of record JAJJWW010000410.1, on the reverse strand, counting down.
AACACTCTCACGACAACTCCCAAGCTTGTCCCATTCCTCCGTGCCTTTTTAGATCAACAAACCATTCCATTCATTTTCATTTTAAAACGTTATTAGTTCGTGAAGCTTTTGTCCCATTCTTCCATACCACTAACAGGCCACGTGATGGCAAACCCAAAAACTTTTGTCCCTTTCTTCCCAAGCTCCTGAAACGTTTAACCCAAAAACCACTTCGTACCCATGTGATGGCAAACCTAAAAACCACACCCACTTCAAACCCACTTCAGCCTACGTGATATCCAAAGACACTACTGTTATGTTTGCTGTTCTCGATCCAACTTTAGTCTCGTACAAAGAAACGGACAAAGTAGTGGTCCAACAACTTTAGTGGTAGAGTTTCTCGATCCAATTTCTGTCCTGTACAAAGACACGGACTCCACCACCTCAAAAGCCACGGACCCCCCCACCTCAAAAGCACCCAATTACCTTACACAACAGCAGCGTAGACTGACAACCAGCACCGCTCGTGATGGCCAAAGAAATTACCCTGCACAAAAACTTTTCCCCAAAAATTGTACCGTTAACCATGTGCAGATCCCAAAGCTCGGCCGAGGTAAGACTAAACCACAGTTTTTATATTACTAGTCTTACTAAAATGCTGAATCGGAGCACTATTAAGAATGACGCAAATCAGGTTTTGCTTCCTTATCTTCATTTTTCTATGCAACTTCATGTTTCTTTTTTGAAGTACTTTGTCAGACCTAACAATTTCATGAATTTGGTCTATCCCAATGTCTATTATTTTTGGCAATTTGTTATAATTATGTCATGGGACTGTCAAGGTCTAGGACCATCTCACACTAGACAACAATTAAGAAAATTTATCAACTCCCATGAACCGAACATATTATTTTTATCTGAAACCAAACAACTGCATGATTTTGTAGAAAATACATTACATTCTTCTATGTTCTATACCCATGTTTGTCAAAACCCTATTGGTAGGGCAGGGGGTTTAGCTGTCGCTTGGGATAAATCTGTTAAGCTTACTGTTCTTTATAAGGATGATAATCAGATAAATTGTAGTGTATGTGACGAAAAATCCAAGTCTGAATGGTTATTAACTTGTATGTATGGCAGTCCTTATAAGGATAGTAGAAAGGATGACTCTTGGAGGTTGGTACACCAAATGGGTCAAACTATGAATAAACCTTGGCTTGTCTTAGGTGATTACAATGTTATGCTAAATGAGAATGAAAAAAGAGGAGATAGTCCTGTTAATACAACTGTTATCAGAAAATATTCCTCTTTGCTTAGTAATGCTGGTCTCATAGACATAGGCTTTCTTGGTTATCCTTTTACTTGGTCTAACCATCAAGGGAAATAACCATATTGAGGAGAGACTAAATAGGGGAATGGCCATTAGTCTTTGGATAGCTATGTTCCCAATGCTAGCCTTAGACACCTAAACCATTTAGGCTCGACCACTCATCCATTATTTTAAACACTATCGTACCTAGTCGGGGTGGATATAAACCTTTTAAATTTTTTGGCCTCTTCCAGGAAGAATGAAGTGTAGAGACATTATTAAGTTCTCTTGGGAAACTCACCGCTTCGTGGCTCTAGAGCCTTTGTTACGGTCAACAAATTAGATGTTGTTAAAAGAGAAGTCAAGAGGTGGAATAGGAATGACTTTGGTATAATAAAAAATAATCTTAATAAGATGAATAAACAATTAGAACAAATTATGGCCAATCCTAATGTGAGATTGAATGATCAATCTCTCATAGACACCAAGATTGAAATACAAAAACTCAATGATTATGAAGAACAACTTTGGAAAATAAAAGGAAGAGAAAATACGATCCTCTTAGGTGATAGAAATACCCACTATTTTCATCAAAATGCCATCATAAGACAAAGGAGAAACAACATAGTAGGGTTATATGATAAAAATAATATTTGGGTGGAAGGAAGAAATGAGATTACTAATTGCCTTAATAATTATTTTGAGTCCCTGCTTACTACCTCTTGCCCCATCATTAATTATGAAATTGTCAACCTTATCCCTGCTTCGATCTCTCCTATGGAAAATGTGCAACTGATGCTGACTCCTACGGAGGAGGAAATCCATTCGGCTCTATTTGGTATGTTACCAAATTCGAGCCCTGGTCCTGATGGCTTTCCCGCTTGTTTTTTTCAAAAAAACTGGTCAGTGGTTAAAACTGATGTCATAGAAACTGTCCAAGCCTTCTTTGCTAGCGGCCATATGCTAACCAAACTGAATCAGACTCATATATCTCTCATTCCCAAAGTTCAAGACCCTCTATCGGTCCTGGGACTATAGACCAATTAGTTTGTGTAACATAGTCTATAAAATTATATCTAAGGTGATTGCTAATAGAATGAAACCGTTCCTTGATAAACTGATCTCTCCTTATCAGTCGGCTTTTGTTAAACAGCGTCTTATTTCAGACAACATTCTTGTTGCTCATGAAATAATTCACGCTATGAGAAAGAAAAGAAAAAAAAGCAAAACTCACTTCATGGGCCTTAAAATCGACATGTCCAAGGCCTTTGATCGTGTCGAATGGAACTTCTTGATTGCTATTCTTACCAGAATGGGATTCAGTGAAGCTTGGTGCAATCTTATACTTCAATGTATAAGCACCAGCAATTCCTCCATCCTTGTCAACGGTGTGCCTTGTAAGCCTTTTAAACCCTCCAGAGGTTTACGACAAGGGGACCCTCTGTCTCCTTATCTCTTCATCTTGTGCATGGAGTCCTTTTCTAGGACCTTATCCAAGGCTGAACAGTCTGGCCTTATCTCTGGTTTTAAACTCAATAAACATTGCCCCTCAATCAGTCATCTGCTGTTTGCCGATGACTGTTTGATTTTTACTAAGGCAAATATTGCTCAAAGTAGGAATCTGTTGAGTATCCTTGAGGACTATGGTAGTACCTCTGGCCAAATGATAAATTTTTTTAAATCGGGAATTTTCTTTACTCCTCATATGCCTAACAGTCTAGGAAGAGATATAATAAACATCCTCCAAGTAAAAAAAATAAAGCTTGATGATAAGTACCTAGGGGGCCCTTTGTTTACCCACAAGTCTAAGATCAAGTGTTTTGATAACCTAACTGACAAAATGGGGGGTAGATTAAAGGGCTGGAAAAATCGATTCTATGTCCCCCCCTGGGAGAGGAATTATGGCAAAGGCTGTCCTAGAATCCTTACCTGTTTATACTATGTCTACTTTTATCCTTCCTAAAACTATCATTAAAATAGTAACTAATACCATTAGAGACTTCTGGTGGGGTAAACTAGGTCCCAAGAAAGGGTTTTATATTAAAGACTGGGGTGGTCTTTGCAAGAGTAAGGAAAAAGGAGGTAATGGTCTAAAGAAACTAGACCTGATGAATCTATCTCTAATAGCTAAGAATGGTTGGAGACTTTTTCACCAACCTGATTCTATCTTCTCTAAAACCATGAAAGGGAGGTATTTCCCTAACACTAATCCTTTTCATGCCACTTGTAATGAGGGATCCTCCTGGGCTTGGAAGGGCGTCTACAAGGGCATCATGATTATAAAACAATTTAGTATTTGGCAAATTGGTAATGGGAAAACTGTTCACATTTGGAAGGACAAGTGGATACCTGATGAGAATGGTAATCCTATCTGCCTTGCTGAAGTAGGGTCTGTTTATAACTATAATATGGTCAGTGATTTGATGATTGGTTCTAGATGGAATCTAGAGGTGCTAAATCTGTTATTTGACTGGCAAACGTTAACGAAAATTCTCACTATCTACCCTAACCCTGAGATTGAAGATACCCTTAGATGGCTTGATAACCCCCAAGGAAACTTTACTAGTAAATCCTTGTATGATCTCCTGGATAGGAAAACTTGTGACCAAAAGATAGTCTAGCTTGCAAGATCCGGAATTTAAAGGTTCTCCCTAGAATCCAATTCTTCATTTGGAAAATGAAAAATAACATCCTTCCTTTTAGTGCCCATCTTGCTAGATATATCGTTACATTGACCCTGTTTGTACCTTATGTAAGAGGTCTCCGTAAACCGGAGAACACTCTCTCATGCATTGTAATTTTACTAGGGAAGTTTGGTCCTACTGCTCCTTAAACCTGGATAACTCTTGTAATGGGTCCAATAACCTGACTGACTGGTGCAAAAGTTGGTTCTCTAGGGGAAATTCTCATACCCCATGGGGTTCTTGGGCTAGCCTATGTGGTACTATATGCTGGTTTATCTGGAAAACCAGATGTGATATGGTATTCAGAAATGTGATACCTTGCCCTAGAAACACTAGTAAACTTATAATTGAGCATCTGAATACTTCTATGAGGCTCAATGATATTGATAGAACTAGACCTCTTGGGAGAAGGATAGAAGCTTCTCAAGCTTCCATGCCTATGAAGGTTTCTTTTGTTTTCCACTCTGAAAATGATAATATCACTGGTCTAACAAGCATTGTTGTTTTAATTGTAGGTCCTACTGGAGAGACTTTTGGAAGAAGCACAAGAACTACCAGAACACATGGGAGAGAAGAAGGAGACTGCATTGCAGCCAAGGATGCACTAGACTGGGCTGTTAATCTACAATGTAAAAAGCTAAATCTGTTGGGGTGCAACCAGAAAATAATGAAAGCTCTAGAGGGAGGTCCAAGAACTACTAGCTGGAAAACAAATGATAAAATAGACAATCTAATTATTTGTTTAAAATCTTTTGACAAAGTACTGTATAAGACCATTAAATATAAGGATTTCCCTGATCTCCAAAGGCTTGTTAGAGCTGGAGAAATAACTCAAAGTCCTCAAATGTGGGAGGCACCTTCACTTGTTGCTATTTGTCAGTAACTTTCTCTCTTTTTATTTATAAAAAAAAAAGCTCTTGAGCTTGTTTTCCTACTTCTTGTAGGTCTTTTATATATTCTTTACCTTTGCCGATCAAAAAAAAAAAAAAAAAAAAACGTCATTATTGACCAAATAATTCAAAAAGCACGGGACTTATGTGGGCCAGCTCAAATTGTGAAATTGGTTCATCCATCAAGATATTTGGGAAGATATTTTAGAAGAAACCGATTATTGGGCTTCAGATTTTGAATTTTGAATTTTGATAGGTGTGAGCTAAAACACCCATATGACATATCCACATACTTTAACCAAACTAATCCGTATTTTAGCAAGATTGCAGATGGGGGTGACCAAATTCTGGGGGTGACCAAATTGAAGGTAAAAACTTTTTTGTTTTATATGAAACTTACTAGAAATAACCCGTGCCCGTAACGGCACGACATGAGACAAAATAATTTTTGGTTAGAATGATTTTAATAATTACCACACACTATGAGGTTTAATTCGACCCATGAGAACTTGTAGACATTAAATCTTAATCAAAATAATTATAACTTCGGTTACACTTAAAATAATAGTTTAATAATTCCTCACGATATTCTTTAGATTTCAAAAAATAGTTTTTGATAAAAATTCCCCGTTGATCATTCTTTGAAGGATGAAATCTGGATTTCTCCATCCTGGTATTGACCTTAGAGAGTGAATAGAGTCTTCTCTAATGGAGCAATGTTCCAAAGTTCAAATATCAATTTCTTAGGGATGACGGCGTGCATGGTATATTCCTGTGTTGGACGTCAAGATTGATTAGAATGCATGACTAATATTTTTATTAAAAAAAATATTAGTTTGATTTGGAACAAAATAAAAATATACTCACGTTTTGGTCGATCATTAGTTAATCCAAAGCAGTGACTTAGTTGGTCGCCATGAAATCGACATCTTCCCATTTTCTGGCAACACAAAACTTGAGTATTGCAGGTTTATTTTCATCCCAATTATGTAAAAAAATGATTAGAAGGCATCACTAATATTTTATTCTTTTTAAAAAAATAGTGAAATTCGGATCGAAATAACAATATACTCAAGTTTTCATCAATCATTAGTAAATCCAAAGTAGTGACTTCGTTGGTCTCCATGAAATCGATCTCTTCCCATTTTATTGCAACACGAAACCTGAGTACTGCAGGTTTGTTTTCATCGCAATCATGCATTCTCAAAAACAAAGCAAACACGTTTTGGGCAACGGTTTTTGTTGGGTTGTGGCTAATCATGTTTGACATGTTGATACTCTTAAGCTAAAAATTTCACCAAAAAAATAAGTTGGAATAGGTGAATGAGTTGGAAATTAGTGAATGAATGAATGTGCGTGGTTGGAGAAATACACTCCTTTATTTATACACTGCTCATTGATAAATGTAATTAGGGACCCTGAAATACACTATTTTGGATGTTTTTTCTTTTGGAATGGTTTATTATGTGCTAGAGCATGGACGTGTTTAACTTATTTATGGGTAAGCAACTATCTTACTCGTGGAAGGATAATGGGGGAGTAAATAGAGGATCCAAAACAATTGAAAAAATTGGAATTAAAAGAGGGGGAGATATGTTTTTGGTCTAATAAAAAGCGTTTCATTTTTGAGATTATTTCATCTTTGTTTGTGTTGTGGATCACCAAAAAAGAAAAAAATTATTGATTCCATCAGAAGACATTAAACGTTTCCAGAAAAACGTTTCAATTTTTTTTTTTTTTTTGATTCCAGACGCATGCGCCATCAAAATTCACATTCATGAGTTTGGAGATTCATTCATCTGTAAGTTTTACTCTAGTAAGTGTGTAAATGGCATGTAAGCTCATAAGTTTCATTTTTCTTTTTCTTGGAATCAATTGATATGGTGACAGTTCATTTCACCAGTTAGTTTTTATAGTGTTATCTCTCTTTTGCTTGGAAGAGGCTAATTATGATTAATTGATTTTGTTTTTTGTTTCTTTTTGTTTTGATTTTTTTGGAGTTTAGCTTCTTTTTGTTTGTGATGTTCTATTTTGCAATTGCTTGATCATGTTTTTTTTTCTTTTTTTTTTCCCTTTTTTTTTTATTTGTGTTGCAGATTTTGATCAAATTATTCATGGAATTAAAATCTGATGCAAATATAGTCGTGATCATGATCAAGAATACATGGTTTATCTATCTATTGGTTAAATGTTTCATTCGAAAATAAATTTATTACAGATGCTAGAAAATGATTCTAAAGTTCTTTGTGCTTTGGGTTTTATATCGTAAATCATTTTATTTTTTTTCGCAGGATGATGAAAATAAGCTTATTCGATTGCTAGAATTAAAATTAGGCCCACAGTGTAAGGTTAAATCTTTTTTGAGTCATTTTTTGGATATATTCATTACTCATTGTTCCATTTGTACAATGAGTATAATGAAAATATTAGTTGTATTTTTTGATTCTTCCCTTTACACAATGAGTACAATGAAAATTATTTTTATTATTTTTAAGGGTTCGTTAAGGGTTACAACCCTTAACGATAGAAGAGGCTACGTTAAGGGTTCGTTTCTAAAGCACCTTCACGATAGACACCTCTCTTCAGAAGACAGAAAAACCAAGGTACGTGCACTGATTGAAAAGGAGTCGAAAGTTTATCTCGAACTGGAGAAAGTCCTTATTTTGCTTCGTATGTGGTTTTGTAGTAAATGTATCTATCTACATGCATGGTCGATATCATGTAAAGGCCGTGGAACGTTGGTCCATGAATTCATCTTAGGTCCCTGTGATGACGATCCCCTGATCCATGGTTTGAGCAAGCCTGAGGCGACGTTGGAAGTGATGCAGGTTGACAGTTTGGAGAATACGCAAGTTACAGATGGCGATGTTTCTCTTTGTTCGGATGGTACGGCTACTGGGAGAAACCAACCTGCTGAAGTTGTTGTAGAGTTTGTGAACACTGATCTGCTCAACGCAGCTTTCCAGCGCCAAATTCCAATAGTGGCGTGCATTCCCCACAAATGCAGGTTGGCGTTCTCTAGAAGCCTAAAGGGTTGTCTTGACCGGGTTTTAGCAAGTCCGAGTTATGTTTCTGCATGGCTTCGTCTGCTTCTACTTCCTTTATGCACTCTTTCTATCTACCAACCAAAGAGTTCAACTGAACGTACGTCAGGTAACCGGAAGCGCACTAGGCCAAATATCAACATAGGTGACATTTCAAAACTGTCACTATATCAATTCCATGACGGTTCATGTGAAATTTGAAAGTGTCACCAATGTCGATGTCACCGTAGGGGTCATCTTATACTGACGCTTATGAACTGTCACATGACTGTCACCAATTAGCCTTCAAAACTGTCATGAAGCATATTAAACCGTCATTGTAAGAGACATCCACGACGGTTTTTTATTGAAAACGCCACCTTAACGATGTTATGGTGACTGTTTTCCCAATAAACCGTCAATATAATGTTGAAAAGCGCCAGCATAAATATTATTTCCAACGGTTTTCTTATATAACCGTCAATTTATGTACATTTTGCTGACGTTTTTCTTCTTTACAAACCGTCACTTTAACACTATTACAGTGACTGTTCTATGGAAAACTGTCATGGCATCTGTTATTTTGGTGACGTTTTCCTTCCATAACTGTCATAATTGGTGGGTTCTATAATTGTATGACATTTAAATTTTTTGGTTATGAATCAAGCTGAATTAAATTGAAATCATGCTAATAATTCAAAATTTACAAATAACGTAAAAGAAAAAATACAAAATTTATTGAATACTAAAAAAAATACAAAATTTATTGAATACTAAAATATATATTCCTTTCAAAAGAAAAAAGTGAAATGGGCACCGCAGCTTCCCCTCCATTGTTTAGTATGGTAGAATCTCCTTCATATTCGTCCCAAACTACCGTATGACCTACATTTTCCATCCCATCGTCGCTTTCCCGTTGAGAATTAGTGGCAGCATTTTCTTTTGTTATATGACCAGGGAACATTGTGATTCCTTTTTTTTTTTTGGTTTTGAAACAGCACGCTGGGTTAAGGAGACCCAAACCAACAAGAAAGGAAAAAACAAAAAAACAGCAGCTATTCCCTAAAGTAGGTCTTCAAAGACCTATCATCCTCAATAATCTGCTTCAACTCAGGACTGAACTCGTTAACGTCCAATTCCACGAAAGCTTGAGAAGGATGCCTAGCTGCCAAATCATTAGCAGCACGATTTGTTTCCCTATAAATGTGCTCAATTCTGAACCTGTGAAACCATTTGCGAAGTTGACAAATTCTCCACCAAAGATGCATGATAGCCCAACCTGGTTTAGGGTCTTTGTTCTTCAACAGATTGCAAACAGCCATAGAGTCACTGTTAATCTGAATTTTCCTCTGATTTTTCAATATAGCACACTTCATAGCAAGTTCCGCGCCTTGTAATTCAAGAGAAAGAACTGAATCAGGGCCTGAACCCCCAATGGCAGCAGCAAGAGGTTGACCAAGATTGTCCCTCATAATAACGGCGAAACCCCCAGATTCGTCTCGTCTAGAACCATCAATATTGAGCATAACTTCATCAGCTGCTGGGAATTGCCATTTACAAGCAATAAGCTTCTTCTTCCTCAAACTGCAGGTAACTCCCCATCTGCGCAAGAAAGATCTAACAAAAACAGAATCCACGTCTGAAAAATTGCCAGATTCAATCTTCAATCTCACATCATTAACAATGAAATAACTAACTGAATCTTCAGAATTTGACTTAGCTGAATGATACCTTCTATTCCGTTCTTTCCAAATATGATAAATAAAACTATTAAGAGTAAGTTTCCTAATAGAATTAACAAAGACCATCTCCTAGTAAAATTTTCACGGCACCACTTCAATTCCCGTTCCCAATTTGGAATGCAAGTTCTATAAAATCCAAGTTTTAAAATCGACCTTGCCAAATGGCGAAAGAGAAAGTGCATTTACTAAAAAGATGATCGGCATCTTCAGGGGCCTCATTACACAGCAGACAAACTGGATCAGAGATTAGTCCCCATTGCATGAGTCTACACCTAGTTTTGAGCTTGTTGTGCATTGCTAACCAACTAATAAAGGAGTGACGAGGGATGAGACCCTTAAACCACACCAAACGATGCCATTCCATATCAGACCTGGAAGAAGTGATGGCCTCATAAGTGCTTTTCATGGAAAAAAACCCAGAGGAGCTAGCTTTCCACACCTTAACATCTGTTTCCAACCGATTGAATTCCACCTCCCTATCTGCCGACAAAAGTCTTCATCAAACCCGAGTCTCCAACGGAAAAACCAGCCCCGAGCATTTAAATAATCAAAGAACAAAGTGCTTACCAGACTGATTAACTGCTAGAATGATGGAAACAGGAGCCCAATCACACAACCTACCCCTTGGGTGCCAGAAATCAAATAAGAAACTAGTACTACGGCCATTTCCCAAAATAGTACCTACAAAAGGTTTAGCATACTCTCTGCAACCTAAAATTCTTCTCCAGCTCCATGAGCAGTCTTGAGGAATAGGCATACTCCAAAAATCTTTGTGTTTAATGAGATTAGCTTTAACCCATTGAGTCCAAACAGTAACTTTGTCAGAGAACAGATCCCAGATGTGCCTAAGATTAGCTGCTATGTTTGTACTTTCTAAAATCTTAATACCTAACCCTCCCTCAGAGAAAGGAAGACAAATCTGAACCCAACTAACAGGATTATTCTTCTTATTCATATCTGGACCATCCCATAAGAACCTTTTGAAAATCGAGTTAAGCTCTTTGATTACTCTCTTAGGCAAAATGAAACAAGAAAACCAGAAATAAATCATGCCACTTAACACAGCCTTAATGAGAAGAAGCCTACCCGCATAAGTCAAAAATCTGGCTTTCCAGGATTTAACACGTTTAGTAACTTTTGCAATTAGAGGAAGACAATCAACATAAGAGAGCTTGGTGGATATCAAAGGAATGCCTAAGTATCTAACAGGTAAACTGCCTTCAGAACAACCGAAGCAAAATAGAATTTCAAAAAGAACTTCCTCTCGAACTCCAGAATGAAAAAGGGAGGTTTTATGAATACTCACCTCAAGCCCAGAGAAAGCACTGAACTGAGAAAGGGCCAGTTGAATAGAAGAAGCAGCCTCCAAAGAACCTTTGAAAAAAACCAAAACGTCGTCAGCAAAACAGAGATGGGTGAGATTGGTGGATTTGCACTTGGGGTGGAAACCAAAGGTACCCTGCTTCACTAGATTAATAAGAATGGCGTTAAAAGCTTCCATAACCATGACAAAAAGATACGACGAAAGAGAACACCCCTGCCGCAATCCTCTACTAGCCCCAAAAAAGCCATATGGAGAACCATTAATCATTACAGAAAACCGAGAAGAAGAGATGCAAAGAAAAATCCAATTAATAAATTGTTCGGGGAAGCCAAATAATTTCATAGTCTTGATAACAGCATCCCAACTAACCGAATCATAAGCTTTACGAAGATCAATTTTCAAAGCACATCTGGGAACTCCTTTCTTCCTATGATAATTTCTAACTAACTCATGAGCAAGCAAAACATTATCCTGAATAGCTCTCCCTGAAATGAAAGCCGATTGATTCGAACTAATAATCTTACTCATAACTCTTTTCATTCTGAAGGCCATTACCTTAGCAATACATTTATAAATAACGTTGCAACAGGAAATAGGTCTGTAATCACTAACAGAAGAAGCATTGTCAGATTTAGCCACCAAGGTAATAAAAGTACAATTAACTTCACGAAGTAATTTACCACTCTTGAAGAAGTTTTGGATGGCTTTTACAAAATCATCCCCAACAACCTCCCACTCAGACTTTAAAAAAATGGCTAGAAAGCCATCCGGCCCCTAGACTTATCAAAGATCAATGCAAGACAGAGCTTGAACTACTTCATCTCTACTAACGGGCAAATAAGCAAAGCGACTTCATCATCACTAAGAGTCTTATCAAACTCAAGACTATCTAAAACAAGATCGTATCACAAACAAAAGAGGTGTTATTGAAAAGGGAAGAATAAAACTCAACACACTCTTGAGCAATAGACTTATCATCATCAAGCTTAGTACCGGATCCGTAAAGAAGAGTGAGAATACTATTTCTTTTACCGTCTTTCTTTAATAGAATTATGAAAAATTTATTATTAGAGTCACTAACCCCATCCACTTTACCTTAGATTGTTGCTTAGCCATTGAAGCATCATATCTAGAGAGCTTAGCATAAGCTTTAACAGCTTCCCTCTCATAACTAGCAGTGACACTGCATAAAGGATTTGACTGAACTTGAGCTTGGAAATCGAGCATTGACTTCTTAGCTTCTAAGGTCTGGAGAGAGAGATTACCATATTTCCTTTTCCTTAAATCAATCATAGCTCTTTTAACTCTTTTCAATTTAGTAACAAGAATCAGCATAGGATTTCCTCTTACCGGCAAGATCCATTCATGTCTAACAATATCAAGAAAATCAGGATCTTCAGAAAGGAAATTGCAAAACCGAAAAGGAGGGGGACCATGGGCACGATCCTCAAAAATAGTAACAACACTAGGACTGTGGTCCGAAATTCCAGGAAGCAGAAATTCAGCAATAGAGTCCTGAAAATGATTAAGCCATTCGAAGTTAACTAAAACCCTATCCAGCTTGGCAACAACCCTATCTTCACCTTGTTGATGATTACACCAAGTGAAAAAACAACCAGTATAAGAGAGATCAAACACATGGGCATTCTGAGTACAGTTCCAAAAATCAGAATATTGAGAAGCAATAACAGGAACCCGACTAGATTTATCATTTACTTCTAAAATAGAATTGAAATCCCTAGGATAATCCGAGGGGAGCTTATTTGCAATGGCGAAAGACTCTAAATCAGCCCATAAGGAACGTCTAACAACAAACATCATTATCACCATAAACAAAAGAAACAATGCACTTTTTAGTTGAAGAAAATAAGACTTCAAGAAAAATAACTTGAGCAGAACTGTGAATAAGAGAAACAACCAATTCATCTGGGTCCCATCCTATCCAAATTCTACCAGAATTGTTATGAACATAATTATCTAAAAACTCCAAGTAGGCCTTATTCTCATGATTTAATACTATCACAATTGGCACCTTGAACATGTGTTTCAACTAAACCAACTAGCGACAAATTATTTTCACTAATATAATTACTAACTTCTCTTTGTTTCAAGGGGTCATTTAGACCCCGATGTTCCAACCTCCAAATTTAATCATTATTAAGAATAAGGGTGTACCTTTCTACTATTTCTACCGGACTTTTTATTGTCCGCAACCTTGAGGGGACTTTTGAAAATCCTTGAGATGATGAACTCGATTGAAGTGAGACCCGACTCCACCAGAAAGCAACGTTAGAAGTGCTATTATCAGTTGGAACTAAACCAACAGCCGACTCAACCATATGAGTAGAATCATTCAACGCTGTATCTTGTTCCATACTAGAAGTATCATTACCAACAGAAGTATCAGTTAAAATATCAAATTTATTAGCAGTAACCACAGGAACATTTACTAAGTTGTTTAGATTACCAATCTCCACCTGAGGGCCTTTGGAAAACTGAACAACCTTCTCCATAACAGACCCTTTAATAACAGAACCAGAAACATCTTCCATTATTATCTCATCTTCAGAAACAGAAGAAGACTCAATAGTTCCTTTATCCTTCTTAAAAGATTCACTTCTATTTCTCTTAGTAGTTTTCTTTGTCCAAACTTCAGTAGGAACAATACTAGGTTTAGACTGGACTACAGGATTAATCACAACAACCGGTTCCTTAGGTTTCCTAGTGCACCTTGCTAAAGAATGACCAAAGCTGCAACAGAAAGAGCACCTAGGAGGTCTCCATGGATACTCTACTGGTATTTCAACTCTTTTTCCACCAAGAATAATTGGTATCATGGAGGGAAATTCACAATTAGCATCAATTTCAACACAAATTCGGGCATAGCTCATTCGTTGTCTTGAGAGAGTAATCTTATCTGACATCAATGGAGTACCTAAGTAACTAGCAATAATTGCTAAACCTTTAGCATGCCACATATGAATAGGAACCTTGAATAATTTGATCCAAATAGGTAAGGTTTTCATTTCAGCAATTTCTCTTTCTAAAAGAGGAGTCCAAGCTCTAACAAGAAATAATTGATCAAAGAATATACCAAGAACCATGCTCAAGAGCAGAAATTCTATCATCTTCATTATCAAATTCAAAAACATAGACTGAATCACCATGAATAGTCATCTGAAAGTTACCTTTAAGCTTCCAAGCCTTTTGAACAGATTTTTGAACAAGCATAAACGGTAATCGTTTTCCAACGAAACATCCTACAACCAGGCCTTCACATCGCTTGACCTCGGAGGCAACATCAGCATCCTCCACAACCATGACCCTTTCACCGTTAACAACAGAAGAAGCCCGACACTCCATGTGAACTGCATCCAAAACTTCCGAATGTTGTTTACCCAGAACAGAAGACCAAGACATCGATCCAACCTTAGATGGACCCCAAAACCCCTCTTCCATAGAAGCGTTCCTTAGAGAATCATCCAAAACCTTAGAAGAATTACTGCCGCTACCAATATCAGAAGAACGAAAACCCTCAAAATTGGACCCAGGAAGAAATGAATTCATGACTAAAACAGAAAAAAAAAAAAAGCATCGAAGATCAAACACCTATCATCAGGACAAAGATTGCTGAGCAAAAATCAAGATTGTAGAGCGAAATCAGAAGAAAAACTGAAGAAATGAAACCCTTGACAAAAGTCAACGTCGCCTGAAAATCGCCCTAACCTCCCTCTTACATTGTGATTCCTTTAATCAAAACATGATTGTTTAATTTCCACTGTGACCCACTTTAGCTCCTTGATTAGCGGGTGTAAGACTTTTTGACTTTGAAACTTTTTGTAATTTTTCAAACTCAACTAATAGTCGCTGAAATTCCCCTAATGACGCCTTAGTTTTCGGACAAATTTGTAATCCCAGCTGATTCAATAAAGTTGAAAAGGGTTACAATCTTCCATGAAATACATCATTACCGCAATACCCCACCACTGCAATCATTACTGCAATACCCCGCCACTGCAAAAATGAATTTGAAAACCACCAATTCTCTCGATAAAATCAATAACCATTAATTTTACTCGTGAAAACGAACAGAAAGAAACAATTCATACAATAAACCTTACTTTTTATCTTATCCTCACCTAGAGTAAATACGATCTAAAAAAGAGACGCTTCAAACATTATAAACCTGTACAAATTAAACGAAAACTTAAAGAAAGATCTATAAATGAATCGGATGCGGTAAATCGGCCTTCTATAAGATCAAAATAATGCGGGATGTCGACACAACAAATGTCCCAAAAATTAAAATTGAAATATTTGATTTACCAATTTCATAAAATTGAGACTAATCTTTAGATAATCAATCAAATTGATTGCAAATTTCATTCATTGGTCGACCAAAGGGAGACCTCTATATATGGTCACTTCAGGTGTTATTTGTCACACAATAAGTGTACAAAAAAATTAAAATCAGTTTTGGTTTTTCAAATTTCATCAAATTAAGGTTCATCATGAGATAATCAAGCAAATTGATAATAACAATTCATCAAACACAACTAAATGAACATATTACCAGTTGAAACTTCTTCAATTAATCTATCAATCGATCAATTTCTTCATCAAAAGAAGAACAAAAAACTCGCACATTTTATAAGCTTGATCAAATTGAAGGTATAATACTTTAATTTGATACAAACAAACCAAATAAGCTAACAAAAATCGAAGTAGCTTGAAATCAATGGATAATTGCAGCAGAGAAAATTTTGTATTGTTGTTACACTAGCAGAGAATCGGGCGAAGAAGATGACGGGTATGCGGATCGGATCCGAATCTACCCGGGTCCGTTGTTGTCGGCACCCAACCCATTCAGCAAACTAACTGACCGGTCTTTCGAAATCTTATTGTTTCTTCTTAACGAGATACAAATTGAAACGGGGCACTCAATCAAATTAAAAAACGATGGATCCTTCCTGGTAGAATCAATAACGTACTCCTTAAATATGAAAACTAAAAATCAATTTCTTACAAAAAGAAACGTTATTTATAATTGAGTTTCAATTTTGAACAGAACTATCAAATTGAGCTTAAAAAAAAAAAAAAAAAAAAAAAAAAAAAAGAAGAATCAAAGTGAGATGTATACTTCAATTGCTCTTGAAATTAGATTGATTTGTTCATAATCTCATTCAAAAACATAACATAAGGGAAAACCATCTTCACTATTATGAATTGGTTACCCAAATCTCAAATTTCCCCCACACTTGGAGACACGGAAAAAACAACATCTAACAACTAGATACTTTGATTATACTCACCAGTTGTGTTTTTCCGTGTTGTGAATTATTTATTTCTTCTTTAAATATGATATGCTATTGCTTCAAGTTATGGCTTCACTGTGATTTTGTAAGAGATAAAGTGGTTAGCATAGCCATGGACTAGAGATCTGGTAAGTGATAACAAGGGCTTCAGAGCAAGGTTTTAAAAACGTCCGTTTTTACCGAAAAAACGACCGTTAAAACGGTCACACCCATATACCGTGGCCGTGAGGGTCCCCGAACCCCGTGCCTTTATTAGGCCGATAAATAGGAAAAAACGGGAGTTTTATAATACCGTTTTTCAGTTTTCATACACGTTGTAACCGTTTTCTAAAATTAGTTTGAATGTTTTTTTCTTCTAAATCACATTTTAACGTGCGTTTTTTAGAACTGATTTTCCAGTTATCACGCACGTTATAACCGTGTAAATAACTTTCTTACCATTTCTTTTGACTTTTTTCTTCTCTCAATTGAAAGTCAAAAACTTCGAATTAAATATTTTTAAATGATACAAGGAAACTAACTACATGATTAAAACTACAAATTTAAAAAACATAGGATTGTTAAACTAGTATTCATCATTTAAAAAGCTACGCGAACCAACTACGACCACCACCTTTTTTTCAAGTATTCTTTATTTTCTCGACGGCTCCTTTCCACATCATAGTCATCGTTGTCGGGTACGGCTATCTTCGTTTGCATAAGTATCATCATCATAATAACCATCATTATCGTTATCATAACCTCCTTCAGTATCATCATTATTGTTACCTACTTCATTATTATTATCAATATTAGAATTATATCCTTCGTTCATATGTTGAACACCATGGTCAGAGCGATCGGAAGTGTAACGAGAATCATATGTTGGATTCACATTCTCATAACATTGTGTATTGTCCCCAAATGAAAGATTACCAAAGTCATAAACAAAGTCACTCACCGGTAACCTTTCGTATGAGATTTGAACTTCCTGATCATGCCAATTGTATGGTAGAGGGACATGCTCGATTATTAACGGCCTCCTCTTCCAGCGTATTTAACCACTGTTCTTCTTGAGGTAAAACCGGTGTTTCATCTTCCCCCACTATCCAGTCAAGCATATTGTCATCCCTCAGTAGACTATGAACGTCGTGAACATCAATGTTATGTCTTCTTGCTTTACCTTTAATTCTTTGTTGCTCCAACTTCAAATTGTACTGGACATTCACCAGATCATTTAATCTCGATGAAAGTAAACGATTGCGTAGTTTGATGTGGATTCTTTCAAACACACTCCAATTCCTCTCTGATCCAGACGATGTATTTGTTTGACTGAATATCTTTACTGCAATCTTTTGGAGGGATGGATATTCAGCACCATAAGATAACCTCCAACTTATCGGATCACCATGTTGAGTCATGCAAAGATGCGTGCGATGGTGGTCCAAATTGACCTTGCATCATTCACATTCTTCCTGCCTACAAAGAAAAGTACAATTGTTACTAGAAATTCAAATTACTTAATTATACATATTTGGAGATAATATTAGTAATTTTGTACCTCTAGCATGCATTGTGCTTGTTCTTGCGGGCCACTAACCATTTTTGATATAACTTCAGTATGACAAATTTGCGGCTCAGAAATATCATTATTGATCAGATTAGTTGCTGGGTTAAAGATGTAATAAGGATTGAGAAAATACGATACGCATGAAGAGGAGAACTCAACTGACTTTTCAAAGACTAAAATGGGTACATGATTTGGACGTGGTGGTGGGTACATGATTTGGACGTGGTCACGGGGTACATGTTAAAACTTAAAATGAAATAAAAGGAGGAACTATATATGCATCATCATGCAGTGGTGGTGGGTACATGATTTGGACGTAATAATTATTTCATCTTATAAGAAGTGCAATTTTAGATCGAATCTGATAATGGGTTGATTGACTCTACCCTAACTCATAATGCAATTCCTACTTTACCGAGTTTTTTAAGCATTCAATGATTAACTTTTAGAAACTAGTAGTCTAGTACCATATAGACTTGTTAAAACCCCCGCCTACTTCTTGGCATTTGATGGAAATTCTGCGATCTAATAAAGGGACAAGTATACCTAGCGAATTGTTGCCGACGAAATTTTAGTGGCTATAATTTATCGACACGAATTTTATCAAACTTTCGTAAATTGTATAGTGAAAAGCATTTTAAAACAACTATGTAAAGAATATAAACATCACTATCGAATTATACACATTTCTTATACTAACAATAATCAAATAAAATGGTAGTATTAGAATTTCTTAATGATATAGGTCATCTATTAGTTGGACAAAATTTAAAAATTAATAGGTCATCTATTTAGGGACGTGGGGAGTATTAAAAATTAAAATACCTTGTAACAACGTTTTTTAGACTCGTTAAAACGTTTTCACGCACATTATAACCGTTACATAGGAAATTCAGATCAATAATTTTTTTTATTTCCTATGTAACCGTTACAACGCCCGTTATTTTCAAAAAACGTCCAAAAAACGCGTTTTTTTACTATATAACGCGTTTTTGGCCCAAAACGTGCTCACACCTGAGAAAACGCATTATAACGGTCACACCTAGTATCTGTGACCTGAGTCGTGACCCGTTTTTCAAACCTTGCTTCAGAGTTGAGGAGAAAACGGAGAAAAGAGAGGCGTAGAGTGATTTAGTTTTTCTAAACCTTTTTTTCTGCTTTTTATTTTTAATTTTAACTTTATTAACACCTGTTTAGCACATATGTGAATTTGCAACACGTGGAACTTACATTATTATATATCTGAAGTGCTAGACATCTGTGTTAAGGCCTCTTCCTATGCACATGCCAAAAAAATGGTGTTTGGCATGCCAGGTGGCATGCCAAACCATTTGCGCCACTATGGGGAAACCGCTGAGCGGTCGAATCCCTAGCGAGCGGTATTGACAATATCGCCAGCGATAAAGACTTTATCGCTGGCGATATTGTCAATACCGCTCGATAAAAACAATAACGCTGGCGGTACAATGATTATCGCCAAGTAGTTATTCTGCAACGCTAGTTCCCCTATGGTTCCTATATATATATACGTCATTTTACCTCGACAGAAACTCACACCGCTTCTAAAGATATTACTCCTTTATTCTCAATTTTAAGCTTCACAATGTCGAGATCCAATGAAGAAAGGGATATTATTATGAATATGTTCAGAGTTACAGAAAGAAAGTTATCGTATGAGGTTGCAAGAAATTGACGAAGAGGAAGTCAAGATGAGAATCTAATCGAAACTATGATGCTTGTACATACGGTCAAATACCAAGAGTTCCAGAGCCCAAAAGAAGTATTATCAAGAAGATATACGTATCGAGGGAGGGAATTTTACCATCGAAGCTCATGCACGATTATTTTCTTCCCAATTGTGTGTACTCGATCGAGATTTTCAAGGTCGATTCCGTATGCCTCGTCATCCGGTGAAAAGATTATTGAAGAACTTTGTCGAGTGGAACCTCAATTCAATTATCAGTTTGATGCACCGAATATTAGAGGTCATAGTCCCGAACAAAAAGTTACTTCGGCTTTAAGGATTCTAGGTTATGGCACTCCAAATGGATGCGAATGATGAGTACCTTCGTATGGGTAAAACAACTTCTTACACTTACCTTTCATTGTTCTGTGAAGTAATGATTAATCATTTTGGTCCAACATATTTACGAAAACCAACCGACGAAGATGTTAGACAAATATTAAGGGAGAATGAGGAAAGGGATTCCCGTGAATGCTAGGTAGTCTCGATTGTATGCATTGGGTATGGCATGGATGCCCTGTTTATCAATGGTCAATATAAAGGTCATTATCCAAAACCAACAGCTTATCTTAGAAGCCGCCGCTTCTTACGATTGTTGGATATGGCACGCTTTTTTGGTCTTCCGGTTCACAAAATGATATTAATGTTTTGCACAAGTCGCCTCGTTTGAAGATTTGAAGTATGGAATTTCTCCATCTGTCCGTTTCATGATCAACGCGCCATCAGTACACTCATGGCTATTATCTTGCGGATGGTATCTACCCAAAATGGTCCACCTTGGTTCAATGCTACCGTCACCTCCCCGCCGGTGCATTGGGCCATTCATACCGATATTTTAACGATGCCCAAATGGCACCGAGGAAGGATGTGGAACGCGCTTTTGGAATTTTGAAGAGGAAGTTCGCTATCATTTGTGGCCCATATCGTGGGTTGAGTCCTCGTGAAATGCACAAGACTATGCTCACTTGCATAATTCTTCATAACATGGTAATTCAGAAACCGACGTGATTCGGATTGGATTAACTATGATGATGAAGATTTGAGGCCGAGATTCGACCCGAAAGAGGCCTCCCCGCAAGGAATTATGGTCAAATGACTAACTACATTCGAACCGTAATTTGTATGACCAAAGAGATGATCCGAGATTGAATCTTTGGGCGAGCATGGAAGATGATTTTATGTATTTTTCTTAATGTTTTAGCTTCATTTAAGTTATGTTATGTATTGTTATTTTTCTAATTAATAAGCTTCAACATTTCATTTCAAACTAATATTAATTGGAATGCATAACAACATATCAAATTAAAACTTAAACTAGAACATTAAAACTTAAATCAAGTACATTAAACTAGTTATAAACTAGTACATTAATCATTTAGAGGAATTATTTCATCAAACTCATCATCAGCCCATCATCATCATCTTCTTCATCACGGTTGTTAGTAAATCCAAACTTGCTTTTCAATCTGTGCTTGAATCTCACAAATTCGATTTGCCATACATGTTTTTGTTGGGCGTTCATAATTGAGGTGTTGGCTTGAAGAATGTTATGCTTGTCATAGTCAAACCGAATTTTTCTTGAGAAAGACGACTTTTCTTACTCTCCCCCGTTTTGAATTTTCCTTTGAATGGATCTTTCCTTCGCGATGGTCTTTTGATAATCCATAAACTCCGCCATGTTAAATCCTACGGAACTCCCTCCTTCTTGAGCTAATTTTCTAGCCGGTTTGCCTTATTCCTCCCGGAAGTTTTCCCTTAGTATTACCATCAATATAATTATTGAAAACTACGTTGGAATTTGAGCTTGTAGGGTATCTGGTGAAGAATTTGATGGACCTTGTGAAAATGGTGAAGAATTTGGTGTTGAGGGAGAAGAATTATATGGTGAATTTTCGTGTACTATTTGATTATTTGCTAAGTAATCGGGATTATATTTGTTCAAACCCTTCAAAATATGATAACAACTTTCGAAAGCAAACTTTTTACCATGTTTTCGTTGCCAATCTGTACGAACCTCTCTTTCAAAATCAACATCAACACCACCTTGTCCTTTCCTTTTCTCTTGGCTTGCATTATCAATGCAACATAAGCGGCTACTTCCTATTGATTACAATGAAGTGTTCTCGACAATCCTTTTGCATCACGACCATTGATGTTCATGGTTTGTTCTTCATATTTTTGAAATATATTATCCCACATGGTGTTACCATGTTGGTGTGCACCACCGATACAATCTTGGGTAAAAAAACATAATTACGACAAATACATTCATCTTCTATCATGGTGTATTTTGCACCACGGACTCGATTCTTCTTACCTTTGCCTTGAGTTTTTGCTTGTGAATCCATTTTACAAGAAAATATATTGTAGAGGAGTTGTGATAGTTTTAGATTTGAAAAAGATTGAGAAATTAAGAAATTCTAGAGAGATTTAGAATTTTTGGTGTGAGTTGATATGAGTTTGAAATCGTATTTATAGAGGGGGAAATTGTAGCCGTTAGATGAAGATCTGGTCGCCGATTATCATAGTATCGAGCGATAGCTTGACTGTCATTGTCGATTGAATGACCATCGAACGATAAGAGACCATCGAAAGCGATGAAGACTCTATCGCCACTGAAACTCGTCGTGTATGCCTATATGCCGTAAATAACATATTGGCATATGAGTTTGGCAGTTTGGCATACCCATAGTGGGTGCATATATGCCAAATACCATGTTTTGGCATGTGCATAGGAAGAGGCCTAATAAAGTTGTATTCGAGGGGTCTGGGTGTGGTGAACATTAGTAATTTAGGGGTCACCACCATCTCACATGTACGAGGCATTTGTACACTGAAACCGACCCAAACTTGTATTTGGGCTCGTCTTAGAATGTGTATGGACCAACATTCGTCAATTTTTTTTTAAAATAATTACCCAAAATATTCTTGGACACGTGTAAGCTTTAATGGTTAATATGTGTCCAAAGTGGACTGACATCTCGTACTAGACGTGGCTAATAACTGGAGTGTAGAGGACTGCGCAGGCTGTCATTTTTAATTTTTTTATTAATTAATTTCTTAATAAAAATCTTAAATGATGGACGGACCAGATTTCGTTTGATCCACTCATACGGATTGAGAAAAGAATCTGACGGTTGAGATTGTATTTGTTATGCTCATACGGATTGAGCTTATCTGTGTTTCTCTTTGTGCTACTACGAACTCATGTATTCAGTTTATTATCAACCTTCGACATGAAAAAAAAATCCAAAAAAATATTAATAAATTTAGGACATTGTTATCGACATTCTGATATAAAAAAATCCAAAAAATGTATAAGAATGAATCGGGAAAATGAAAAATGAATTCGATAATTGGTTTGTTTCTTTGTGCTTTCTCTTTGTGTTTTTGTGCTTTCTCTTTGTGCTTCCGATTTGGATTTCGACTAGCTGCATAGGTCATGAAGTAATTTTGCAAAGTCATACAGATCATGAAGTAGCTTTAGTTCACACTGGTAAACTCAGGTTAGCATGATACATCATCGAAATCGATAAATATGAAGCTCAATGTCGATTTGAACTTCAAATGTGGTATAACGACATACAAACTATGAACCGAGAAGCTCCAGGAGGGTTCACGCTTCAAACTTAACATGATACATCATCTAAATCAATAAATATGAAGCTCAGTGTCGATTCGAACTTACATAAAAACTATGAACCAAGAAGCTCTGGGAGGGTTCTGACTTCAAACGTTTATATATCATTGAAATCGGTAAATATGAAGCTCATAGTCGATTGGAACTTCAAATATGGTATAACGACATAGAAACTATGAACGAACAAGCTCTGAAAGGGTTCTGACTTCAAACGTATCATGATATATCATTGAAATCGATATATTTATCGTCAAAAAAATGTATACATATATTTAGTGCAATATATATATATATTATATTTATGTCAATAATTATTTGATCACCTTAAATTATTTGGTCAATAATATATTTATATATTTATGGTCAAAATGTTCTCTCATTGTCGTGTATTTATCGTTATACATGATGGAACAATTAGCAGCGATTTTAATAGGCAAACGTCGTTACGAGCTATTGTGAGAGTTAGTCCTAAACCGTCACCATTTACTACAGGATATTGTGACATTTACCACCAAAACCGTCATTATAAGTGCTACTGTGACGGCATAGACACAAACTGTCATTATATATCATATGTACATGACGGTTTTTAAGTGTTACCGTAGATAGGTCAATTATAACAGTTTACATCAATCACCGTCGCAGTATGACGTTTCCGTGACGGTTATGTCAACCGTCATGATTTGTAATAACAATTGGTGACGGTCACCTTTAGGAACTGTCACCAACAATGTATTGTGACACTTTTTTCTAAAACCGTCATGGTAGAAAATTTCAAACCGTCACCAAATCCCATATTTGGCCTAGTGGCGGCTGCAAGTGGCTTCGATCATACAAGCGCTCAAGGACTGGAATGAGCCTAATGGGTGTATTGCTTTAATCAACAAGCTGTTGCGGCAGTCGTTGCCAGGGAATTCTAAGAAGGCTGACGAAAAGAAGGTGGAAGAGAAGAGACAGGCAGCTGCCATTTCTGCTTGTCATAAAAAGCTTAGTGCGAGCCATTTTGAAGCAGCTATAAGAGTTCTCTCTCCATCTGGCGTTGCCCCCTATGAAGAGAAAACATACCTGGATTTGCTAGACAAACACCCCTTAGCTTCTTCCCCTGAGGTTCCGACAGATGATATCTCAATGGATCCCATATTTGTGGATTCCAAAGCCGTTTTGAGAGCCATCAAGAGTTTCCCGAAGGGTACGTCATGTGGTCGTCATGGATTAAGGGCACAACACCTGGTTGATGTTCTCAGTGAAGCGGCTTCATCAGTTGCATATGATTTACTAGTTTCTATATCTGGGGTTGTCAACCTTTGGTTGGACGGTAAATGCCCTAGCGTCTTGGGTGAATATATTGCTAGTGGTCCTTTAACTCCGTTGCTTAAGCCGGGTGGTGGTCTTCGGCCTATTGCAGTTGGTACAATCTGGCGGAGATTAGTGTCTAAGGTGGCAACCTTTGCTATCGGGAAGGACATGACTTCATATTTAGGAGATTACCAATTTGGGGTTGGTGTTCCTGTCGGGGGTGAGGGTATTTTACACGCTGTAAGCCGCCTTTTGGAGTTGAAGGGTCATTCAAGTGATATGTCAATGTTATTAATTGACTTTTCTAATGCCTTTAATATGGTGAGTAGATCTCAGCTCATCAAGGAAGTTCGTCTCCATTGCCCAGGTATTTCTCGCTGGGTAGAATTTTGTTATTTACGTCCGGCTAAGCTTTATTATGCCCATTATATCTTGTCCTCCTCTCTCGGTGTACAACAAGGTGACCCACTCGGACCCTTGTTGTTTGCATTGACACTTCACCCCTTAGTGAAGTCTATTGCTTCTCAATGCGAACTTGTCTTGCACGCTTGGTACCTTGATGATGGCACGATAGTTGGGGATACTCTAGAGGTTTCCAAGGCTCTGCGCATAATTCAAACTGAAGGACCAGTTAGGGGGCTGCATCTTAATATAAAGAAGACAGAGGTCTTTTGGCCTTCTCATGATCCTAGGAGCACTATGGATGGGGTCTTTCCTGAGGACATTGGCAGACATTCTAAGGGCGTCAAACTGTTGGGTGGTCCAGTGAGTTTAGATATGGATTTTATCAGTGACATGATGTTGAACAGGGTTCGCAAAACAGTTCAACTAATGGGTGCTATCAAGAAACTTAGGGATCCTCAGAGTGACATGCTTTTGCTTCGCAGCTGTACGGGCGTGTCCAGACTTTATTTTGCTATGCGTACCACGAATCCTGCAGCAACACAGCCGGCTACTGATCTTTTTGACGACCAGCTTTTTCAGTATTTGAGGCTTTTGATCACTGGAGATGGTGCAGGTTTTGGTCCTTTACAGAAGCGGTTGTCCACCTTACCTATTAAGGATGGTGGACTTGGCATTTATACCATGGCGGATACTCGTACTTATTGTTATCTTGCTTCTCGGAGTCAGACTACTTCAGTGCAGAAAACGATCCTTGGTAATCTATTCTCAGCAGACAACGGTTCAGCATATCAGCTGGCTCTTCAAACCTTCACCCAGGTATGTGGATTACCGTCTACTTACTGTGTCGATGACTATGCCCCTTCTTCCATGCATTCCCTGGCAGTTGTTTATTTTGATGCTGTTAATAAGCAAATCCCAGACCAATTTCAGATGTCTGAAAGAGACTCCATCTTATGGCAATGCAATCGTATCAAGCATGCTCAGGACTACCTTTTGGCGGTTCCTATCAGTGGGCTCAACCAATGTCTTGGACCTAGACAATTTAGAGCTGTGCTTTGTTATCGTCTGGGCATTCCTTTGTTTGGTGAGAATAGCTTGTGCCCAAGTTGTAACAAGTCTATGGATATTTTTGGAGATCACGCGCTTCATTGTGCTAAAGACATTGGTTATAAATTTCGCCATGATGTGGTTCGTGATGCTATAGTTGAAATTTGTTACAAATCCAATGTGCTTGCGCGCAAGGAGGTTTCTTTGGGTCTTCAGTCAGACGATGGCAAAGATCTAAAACCTGCTGATATTCTCGTCCTCAACTGGGAAAATGGGCAAGATGTTTGTATGGATGTTACAGGTGTCTCTCCTTTCACTGGTGATGGTGTCCGTTCCTTCGCTCCTGGTAAGGCTATTTCTGCAGCAGTTTCTCCAAAGCGGGCCAAGTACTTGGACAAGTACGCGGCACATGGGTATGGTTTGGGTGTGCTTGCCTTCACCACCCTGGGAGAGCTTGGTGAGGACACTCTATTTTTTTTTCAAGCATTTGAGGAACTGTTTAGTCAGTAACGACGCTAGTAGTGGTTTTGGTAGCTTTATTTTTTATCGTTTAGGTATTACTATTCAAAGAGGAGTTGGTGCCCAGCTTGTCGCTAGGTTACCAACCAAGAGCTCTGTGTAATCATAACTTTATTTATGTTATCTAAAAATAATTGTTTGTATTATGCAGGTTGTTAAAAGATGGCTAATTTATTTTTTTAAAGATACGTGTCAAAGATTATTTTATTTTTTTAATTTTCAATAATTAAAAAAAAACTCAATTCAAGATATTTAAAAGAAAATTACCTATTTTCAATGGTTGTAACATTTATTTTTCCAGTTTATTTTTATCATGGGGTGAGATCCGTTGACATGGTTATAATGACATAATCTTGACATTTTAGCGTCATTTTTTCTACCAAACCCAACCGGCAATGAATTTGAAACTAATTTTTAGATGACATGTTCTTCTTATAAGTCTCTACACTCTATTCAAAAATGAGAGCATTTCGAGATGTATAAGACCACCATCTACCATTTTCAATACCAACCGTTGAAAATTAACGGTTGAAATTAAAATTTGTGTATGGTGAAGTTTTGTATTTCGGAATATGCTGATTTTTTATGGGAATATATATTTTTATATGAGGAACCTGTCACCAAAATCTTAGATTCAAATTCATTGCCGTTTGGGTTTGGTAGAAAAAATGGCGTTAAAATGTTATGATAATGTCATCGTAACCATGTCAATGGATCCTTCCCCTTTTATAATAGCGCATTTATTTTTTTAGTTTATTAAGAGGGTTATTAATATCTCCATAATGGAAGAAGGTTACAAACTCCATAGCCGCTAGATGTCTTTGGATGGATGAGACTGGGATGGTCGGATTATTTGTTTGTCTCTCAAAATGTTATCCGTCCGTCAAAAGCTCAAAAACCTATGATGTTTTGTATTATATAGATTTTGTTTTATTTAAAACTAGGCCTTGACCCGTGCCGTAACGGCACGGGAGTTGATCATTGTCTATATGTTCATTGCCCAATTTATATCACCAAAACATGTCTTGCCGCGGATCATATAAAAAAAAAAAAAAAGATACATAACCCATTGGTTGCCCTCCATCAAATCCAAAATGGTCTTGTACCAAAAGACAATAGGTAAACTTCACTTAGGTGGCCACAAATACGTTTTCACTTTTGGCATAACAATGTTTTTTGTTCTTAATTCGTGATTTCATTTTTTTTCTTCGATAAGTATGAAAATTGGAATCGATTAGATGTTAACCCTTACCCGGGGAAGCAGGTATTCCCATCCGATGTTTAATTCTGTGACTCTTTAACCCAACCGCAGTACCTATCGGAAAAATGAAATTGCAGTAATCACAATGACTCTGCCGATTGATGATATGTCATCTCGCTTAGAGAAGTTTTTTCCTTCTCTAATTGTTACTCCAAAACGTTATCATGCACGATGCTATACCACGGAGCTATATCGGATTGATTGATTTTTTTTTTCTTTTTCTACACGGATTAACGTCAGGCTAATGTGGAAGTCGCTGGAATCAAATCGGATAAGTTGACCGAAATAACGTCAATGCCATTTATTAGTTTCTCACCGTAGCAGTAGGTGATCGGATTGCATTTTAGGGCCTTGTTGTTCCAAAACTTATGTTGTCCGCAAATTAAGAGAAGTTGGGAGGTTAACCCGAAGGTGAAGTTTCTTATTCTTAGTTTGTTACATGCAAATTAATAGAGAACTTGAAAACAACAATCCATCCTAAGGGAGCTCTTATTCTTAGTTTGTTCTTAATTCGTGATTCCATTTTTTTCTTCGATAAGTATGAAAATTGGAATCAATTAGATGTTAACCCTTACCCGGGAAGCAGGTATTCCCATCCGATGTTTAATTCTCGTGACTCTTTAACCCAACCGCAGACCTATCGGAAAAATGAAATTGCAAAGAATCACAATGACTCTGCCGATTGATGATATGTCATCTCGCTTAGAGAAGTTCTTCTCCTTCTCTAATTGTTACTCCAAAACGGTATCATGCACGATGCTATACCACGGAGCTATATCGGAATGATTGATTTTTTTTTTTCTACACGGATTAACGTCGGGCTAATGTGGAAATCGAATCAAATCGAGATAAGTTGACCAGAAATAACGTCAATGCCACTGTTAGTTTCTCACCGTAACGGCCGGTGACTGGATTACATTTTAGGGCCTTGTTGTTCCAAAACTTATGTTGTCCGCAAATTAAGAGAAGTTTGGAGGTTAACCCGAAGGTGAAGTTTCTTATTCTTAGTTTGTTACATGCAAATTAAGAGAGAACTTGAAAACAACAATCCATCCTAAGGGAGCTCTAAAATAAGCACATGACGCGATGGATTGTGCATTAACCTATTACTCTGGGTTAATGCAATTTGTTTCCATGGTTTTTTTTTTTTTTTTTTTTTGAGAATTGCTAGGTTGACCGTAATAGGTGTTTAGAAGAAACCACCGAATGAAACATATAATGGGACCAACTGAAAACCGTTACCATCCCAATAACATATACATTACACTATCAACGTTAAATTTTTATCGGGTTGTTTTTAGGGTAAATTGCGGTCAGCCTGTACAATCTTTTTTTTTTTTTTTTTTTTTTTTTTTTTTGTATTATAACCAGCTTATTTTCACATAGAGTAAGAATTCCCCACTACCTGACTACCACACTGACCACCTACACTACCACCACCAGAACCGCCCATCACCATCATCACCGGCTCCATGGACCACCAACAAATACTACCCAATTGATATGATTATTAACAAATTTATTATTTATTTAATGAAAGTATTTATTAGGATAATCATAAGACATTTATAAGGAAACATTAATAAAATATTAATGATGAAAGTATATTCATTAAGAAAATTGTGAGACATCTATTAAATTAAGATATTTATGATGTAAGAAGATATTTATAATGAAAAATTCATAAGAAATTTAATGAAAGTATATTAATTAACATAATTATAAGACATTTATAATGAGAGATTAATAAAATATTTATTATAAAAAATTAATGATACAATAATGATGTAAACAACCACAACCATAGATTTAGCTTCCCCAAGAATGAATCCAGAGCGTCCTTTATCTAAGCTAAGTTGTCCATGCTTTGTTTTATATTAGAGATTTGGTACATCCCCAGAATTCCGGTCCCCCATTAGTAGCCTTGTATTTTAGTGGGTGGACACACTTAATCTGTTTTTAGGTAAATTGAATACGGGTGGATATATCACCCATGCATCGGACATCCATCCTGGAGAGTAGTTTTGGTGTTATACCAAAATACAAGGTAACCTCGAAAATGAACAAGGTACTTATCTTATACTATATACTAATATAAAGAAAAGAGTTCTTTTTGGTAGGAGATCCTAAATTTACTTAGTTGTCCCTACTTTTTACACAAGGTGGAATGCAATATGCATGAATAAAAGGGAGATGGTGTTGTTAGAGCAAGTCTTATGGTGGAATCCATCCATCTTCCACGCCACCTCAGCACTTGGAACCGTGGATAGAATTGCAAGTGTAATTGTGGAATAGTAGAAACACCATTCTTAATAGCATTTTACGCCATTCTTAATAGCGCTAAAAAAACGCTATTCTTAATGGAGCTAAATCTACAGTAGAAACGCTATTCTTAATGGAGCTTTTTTCTCAGCCGTTAGATTCTCAACATATTTACATAAATACTATTGTTTTAAAAATATATCAAAAAATTTAAAAACTTAATATCTTTCAAAATATACACCGAATTTTTTAAAAATTTATATAGTTGAAAAGCTCTTTCAATTATCTATGTAACGTGTACAAATAAGAATAGTAATTTTTTTTTTTAGGGAAAAAAATTCATGGCTTTCAAATTTAATATTGTTGGATGAGTAAAAGTATTTAGAAACCAAGGAAATAAAATTCGATCAGAATGAAAAAGAGGGACAAAGTTATGGATAATATGAACTCGTATACATGATCACAAATCCTTTTTTTTTTTTGTCTATTTTTATTGTACATAGTATTAATATTGATATTTTGTAATTACTAGATTTGTGCCAGTGCTACGCAACGGGCATTTTTTTCCTTTTAATTTGGTGTGCGCGGGGCTTTGCCCCGCTCTGTGATAATGCATTTTTGATTTGGTGTGCGCGGGGATCAGCCCCGTCCCGCCCCGTGGCGATGCATTTTTGATGTGGTGTGGCGGGGAAAATACACTAAATAGATTGAGAAAATATAGAAAATATGTGCAGGCTTTATTCTTTTATTTTAGCAAAAACAATGTGGGAAATATGTGGGTTCTTTTTGAGTTATGTTTCCTATTTTTTCTTCCAAATTGAATTTAGATTTCTATAAAATTCAAAATACTGTAAGTTAAGTTTCCTTTTGAGTTTGTAATCTTTCAACCAATCATATGTTGCTAGATGTCCTCACTAAAACTCCCATTTCACAAAAGCCACAAGAAACTTGTTTCCATTAATAGAAAGCAAGGGTTTCCTCACCGTTCAGATTTCCTTCATTTCATACTGTTTACTGCGGTACATCAACCATGCCTGAATATTCAACTGAAGCCTTGTTGCTCCCGTCACCAAAGCTAATTCAAAATGCATTGCTGATTGCCCCATCCCACTATCTGCATCCTTGGATGCGACATTACTCCAGTTGCAAATATGAAAAGTCGTGAGGAATTGATCTTAAGTTATTACAAAAGAAACGGATCCATCATACATGTAGTTTTTTGTTCGTCTGTTTGTCACTAAAGATAGAACATTAGTTATCCAACCCCTTCAGGCATTCAGCTAATTGTTTCATTAAAAAATATCACCGAAACATAATAAAGGACCAACCTCAATCATCTGATGTGATATGTCTTCAAAAGAAAACAATTTTAGCAAGAGATGAACATGCAAACAAACTAACTTCCCTTGCCACACAAAGGCATTGCATAGCCAACAATACGACTTCTCTCACATGCAATGTAACTCTAATGGTGGGAAAGGCAGCACTTGTAAAGATTCACACAAACAGGTTCAAATATTAGAATCTTGGGATATTTTGCAATCGACTATAAGGTCGCTAAGTAAAACATGAAAGAAACTTAATAGGAGCAATTCTTACCATGAGGGATTTCAACATCCAATATTACATCAAGTGGGTATTCATAATGAGGAACTTGGCATCTTAATCTGCAAGGATCAAAATCATGGTGAATATATTCATCATCCATTTAATTGAACTACTCATTTCCCACAAATTTACTAAACCATGATATCCAAGATGTGTCATCCCCTTCAGAACCACTAAAATATATGACTCCTTAATGTTAGTCTGCGAATTACCAACACTGTCATTAGGCAAATTTTCAAAAAAAAAAAAAAAGGTGATAACTTGAGATTATAAATTATATTAAACCGATATTTCCAACACCAACAATAAAGTCAGAACGACAAACTACTTAAACACAGAACCAATGCGCTTGCAGCCAATCCGCAAAGTACCAAAATATCAAGTTCTTCATAAATGTTCAATCTTCTTCCAAAACCAATTGCGTCCAAGACAAAGCAAAAATATCCAGATGTAGCTTTGTATACGCCGTAAACAAGCTTTAGGTTAACAATCCAGAATAATGAGAAAAATTATGAAAAACAATTATAACATTACTAATCAAATCAATCATCAATGTAAATAATTATGGTGGTTTTATTACTACCAAGAGGTTTCCAAGGAGTATACCACAAAAATTAGCTATCAAATAGATAGTAAAAATAAAAAATTGAGGACGGCGAATTCGGCTCCTAGGAAAATTGCAGGAAGAATATGCAATTATCCTCATCAGCCATTACATAAGACTCGGAGGCTTGGAATTCTAACCATTGCTCACTTACACATTCTAACTTACATGATGAAGGTGGGCAGTGAAATTATCATACCTCGTGCCTACTGGATGGGTAACGCTAAACTGTTGGAAATTTTGAATAGAAATTATGTTAGTTATAATTGAAGGGTTGTTTCCAAGAGAAGTGACCCTCTATGAATGGACTCTTTCCAAGAGTTGTGACTATCCATGAAAAGACTCTTACAAAGAGATGTGACTCTTGACGAAGAGACACTATGTCCTTTCCTAAGAGACACCAATCAAGTATATAAACCCCACTCTAGTTTCATTCTAAATATAAGAAAAGCACACACAAAAATATATTTTCACTAGCATTCATTGTTGTCATAGTATTGAGAGATAAACACTAAATTTGGTTCGCTGTTTCCTTGAGTTTGGAGTGCTTCTACTCGAGGAAGAAAGATCGTTGTATCCTGGGAGACGTTTCGCAACTAAAACCCATTAGCACCGGAGTGGGGCGAATTTCGTCTTAAGGACAGAGTATCTAATACTCGACTCGATCTATACATAGGTTCTAGTTTTCTAATCTCTCTGATTTTCTTTTCTTATACTTTGGTTCTCGCATTTCGGATCAACGTCAGTTGCATATAAGGAGAAGATATCCAACAATCTTAAGACGAAATCCTTTATCTTCTTTTCTTCTAAAACGTTGTTCACTTGCTTTATTATGCGGCACAGTTGAAGGTCATACATAACTGCTACATTCAGGGAATTACTTTCTAAGGGAGCCAATCCAATCTGGTGTCAAGGAACAACCGGCTAGGTTTTGATTTGAAAGACGTATACTTCATCCAACGGCATGAAGTTCTGTTTCGTTTTTGTTGAGAATACCAAATGGTTTATTCCTACGAAAAATATTTCGGTATCACATAATCAAGGAAAATCCATTGGGTTTCATTGCAGAGACATTGTGATTGGGTGTTATCGATACAAGGAGTCTGGGTTGTTTAAATTAATTGATTCTAACGACCGGAAATCGTTGAAGACAGTTCAGAATATAACCATATTTGGTGGTGATCCAAATATATGGTTGGATGCGTAGGATTTTTAGATTCTTTCTGACTCTTACCCCTATCTTCTCATAAAACTCTCCTCTTCCCTTTATTGAGTTATTATCAGTAATTTTAAAAGTTAATTCATAACAGTTCTTAATAGTTAGTTTAAAATTTTCTTTTGTGGCTAGAGGAAATTAAACTAGAAGAACCGGAAAAGGGAAATATGGAAAGCGCCGTTTTGACTCCTGCCGGTGATGTCAACGATATATCTCAAAAAAATTTTTGGAAATTTCTGATCATAGAGACGGAAACGACATCAGCAGAACTAATTGGAACAACATACATATGGAGAGGAAAGTTGCAGTGAACGTAGATTTTGAAGCAATGGACAACCATTCTCTTTATTGGGTGTTCTTTCTATGTAATCTTGTCTCCTCGAAGATTGATGCGTGGCAGAGGCGAGAAACGGTTACAGGGAGAAGATGGCTAATCAAATGCCACCTTCTTGCACTGGCATGTTGAGAAGAAAAATACAGGGACACAACAAGTCTCTTCAAGAGACACATCCCTCTGTTTAATTCTTTTCTAAAAAAAAAAAAAAAAAAAAAAAAAAATTGGGACATTTCTCTCTTCAAGAAATCTGTCCGTCATAGTATCGTATGTACACAGTGTGTAATATCGGGAGGCATCATCCATTAATTCGGTGATTCAAAAATCACTAATTAAGGTGCCAATCATCGGTTTCAGTGTGTGGATCCTGCTGTGTATAGTGTATTAGTTTCCTTTTATTGGCAGCTACGAATACTACGGCCCATCGTTACTCTGAAATTCTGGATTTGGAGATCCAGATTTGCGTCCAAGAGAAACGATGGAGTGATTCTTTAGATCAGCAGTGGCTGATAAAGGATTAAATCTAAATTGGTAGGATGGCTGCAAGGGAAGCCAAACATGAAAACAGATGGATATTGCATATATTGGCTGTGTAGTTTGCTGTCAGTTGCTCTGTAACACATGAGTGTACCGTGTACATATGATTCTATCCATGATCGCTTTGGTGAATGGTTTCCCATCATCGGAAGGAACATGTTTACTTGAATATGGGGCTTTGGTGAGTCGAATCCAAATCTTTCATAGTACGAAGTAAACATGTGTACGAGAGTCCTGCGTAAGGTCAGGGGCATACCGAAGTAGGGTATGCTTCCCGTATGGTTGTGTAATTTTGACTAACTATCAAAATTTTTGATAGTTCGTAAATGCCAATACGCTTCAAGTGTGGGAGCTAGGGATTCCATAGCATTTTGATCAAACCAGAATTTTTAATTGCTTAAAAGATTGGTACAATTGAATTATTGATCATGACTTGGAGAGTCAAAATGTAAATGAAAATCAAATGAAGTTCGATGAAAATTGCTAACATTGCTAATCCTTGAATTTAGCATTGTTTTTATGGACACTCGAGTATAGCCTTGAAATGTGGGGGTAAACCATATTCTATATATTGTATAAGAAAAACAAGGGTGTTTTTAAAATCCAAATAATTCATGTCAATCGTCAAATTTAGATGTAAATGGTGATTGAACACATGTGATTAGTTTGTAACAAATTGGATGAAAGGGCGGCCGACCTATCCAGAATTAGAGAGTTACAAAATCACGTTGGTTAGTGCATGCACAAATGGATGTAAATTTGTACGGACATGATTTTGGAAATAATTTGTAGCAAGTAAAAAATTGGAAGAGAAATTACAAAAATTTGTAATAGTGCTACAAAATGGTGACAAATCTCTAGTAAATAGTCTTAGAGGACCGCGCGTGAAAATATTTTTGATGACTAGAGATAATGTGTTCATCGAGGGGAATAGGTTAATTTAAAGCCTATAATTAAGAGTGACATAATGGTAACCCAACCTAGTTGATTTGGAGATCCCAAGATCTAGGTTCAAAAGGGACAACTAAGTTATGTATAACTCGGAGTAAACACTTGTGGAGATAAAACTCTATCCTATTCCTATGATGAGACAAACAGGTTTCCCGAAATGTATTAGGATAAGCTATGCTTTTAATGGTGCCTATATCTTGTATTTACAAGTGGGATACTACAGGTATTCTTAATGGGACATCACCTATGTGAGTGTAGAATTGTGGTAGGTTCTATGGAAATTTTATAAGGCTTTAATTTCCTAGAGCACTCATGAATCCGGGATTTGTTCAGGGCAATGAAATGAACACAACCGTAGAATCAAATTAGTGAGAAAAGGCATTGTGTGATAACTATTGTCTTGGTTTACATTAAAAGTCGAACAGCTTCAAGACATCGCGTTCACCGGGTTAGCGAGTAAATCCGATAGTTATTCACTAAGGAAGGTTCAAAGCCAAAAGCTACCTATCCCCATGCAATGACTTTTCACTTTATCTCTCTTTAGTGTCTGCATAACATTTGCATTCTTAGAAGTTCTATTCAAATGTGGGGGATTGTTGGAAATTTTGAATAGAAATTATGTTAGTTATAATTGAAGGGTTGTTTCCAAGAGAAGTGACCCTCTATGAATGGACTCTTTCCAAGAGTTGTGACTATCCATGAAAAGACTCTTACAAAGAGATGTGACTCTTGACGAAGAGACACTATGTCCTTTCCTAAGAGACACCAATCAAGTATATAAACCTCACTCTAGTTTCATTCTAAATATAAGAAAAGCACACACAAAAATCTAATTTCACTAGCATTCATTGTTGTCATAGTATTGAGAGATAAACACTAAATTTGGTTCGCTGTTTCCTTGAGTTTGGAGTGCTTCTACTCGAGGAAGAAAGATCGTTGTATCCTGGGAGACGTTTCGCAACTAAAACCCATTAGCACCGGAGTGGGGCGAATTTCGTCTTAAGGACAGTATCTAATACTCGACTCGATCTATACATAGGTTCTAGTTTTCTAATCTCTCTGATTTTCTTTTCTTATACTTTGGTTCTCGCATTTCAGATCAACGTCAGTTGCATATAAGGAGAAGATATCCAACAGAAACATACCAATAAATTTGTATTACGATCTTTCTATAGATCGGCCAAGAGAAAAACTCAAGACGTTTAAGCAATGTTAGAACGCCGCCTCCAATCCAGTGTAGTCCGCTGAAGAGGCTAAAATAGATTTCTATAGCAAGCCTACAACGACAAACTTGTTTGGAAGTAGACAATTATGAACAAACACGGTGACAATATCATTGTACCGTTGCATATTAGTAAGTACCAATCACATGACACAAACTGCAAAATAAAAAGAAATAATGATTACGATTTCTTTATGGTTTTTAGTCTGAATAATGAGATAGAGATAGAAAAGGAGAACAAAGAGGAAAAAAGATGGTTAGGGTTTACAAATAATGATTACGATTTGGTTATTTATGGTTTTTAGTCTGAATTGTACCTGCAAAATAAAAAGAAAACAAACGATAATTAGAGAGAAATCAAAAGGGTTGATTGCTTCAGAAGAGGAATATGGATTAGCATCCTCCCGCAGAAATTCTAAATTCAGAAACATGGAATGTATCGGCGACGGAGAAAAACAAACCAATCTTTCATCCTGGATTATAAAATTTCTTCTTTCCTTGTAAATATGGTTTGTTTCCTAATTATTAATGGCTTCCTTAAAAATTTCCGTCTATTTAATTAGATTGAATGTAGATCCTTGTGTAAAAAAAAATCACCAACTCGTAAAGACTTTTTAAGCAAAAATTTGTATATTTGATCGTTGGAATAAGACATACAAACCTATTATGTCTTTTGAGTTTTTTCTTCTGCCTACAAACTGATTTTCCCTTTTCTTGTATGTTTCTATGAATCACCAATCTTTTCTAATGGATCATAGAATTTCTTCTTTTCTTTGAAAATATTGTTGTGTTTAAACCTAATAGATCGTAATGCCACATAGAAAGATTTTGATAGAAAAAAATTCAACCTCAAACTCCTACCAATCCTAATTGTTTCTTGTTTAAAATCTTTGAGTTGATGATGATCAAAGGCTTCCATGATTTAGATTTATGAGAAAACTTTGTAATCCCACAAAGAAACATATCAAGACCACAGGTTACTAAATCATTCTCTACCTGGTAAGACTAATACAATTTCAACACAATACTAACAATCAATCCTCCAAGTAATTTATCTCTCCCATCTAGCTATCACAGTAGCAACCAATATAAGACAACAATTACATTATATTAATTATTACAATGAAGCACAGAAAAACTAAGAACAAATTCTGGCTTGTAAGTAAATAACGTTATTTCAACTTTAGTTGACTTAGTGTTGGACATCTTGTCCAACAATTGTGGGCGATCATGGACTTTGTAAATGTAACTATGCATATACTTCACAGCCATAAATTTATTGTGATGGGTGTGGGACGCTGCCTTTAGCGTCATTTGTGTTCGGTTGCGTCTTTGTTACCTGTAGTTATGCATATACTTTACGGCACCTAAATCCATATCCGCGTCTTCAAACACAAAAGAAAAAAAATGGTAAGTGTGGAGAGAAAATAAAAAAATCCATACAGATCGAGATGGAAAAGGAAAATCACTTGAATTTCACCTTCACATTACCCAAAGAATACACGAATGGATGACGTATTGACGTATATAAAAGTCCAATCAACAATTGTGGGAAAGCAATATGAAAACTTACCATGATTTTTTGATTTAAATTGTATCTTCTTATTTTTTAATTAAATTTGGTAGTTTAGGTGTTCTATATATATATACCGGATATGATTAGCATTGTGTTTCCATATTACAAACTCCATACGGTTTAAGAACCCTAAAGAAAACCCTAAGTACATAATGGAATCATACGGTAACACCATAATGGAATATAGTTGCGTGAACTTTGTAATCCCACATATATAACGACTTTATGTTACGATGCCCATATATATATATGCATAAAGATAGGCTAATTAAGGTGAATTATCTATTTCCTTCGTTAACACGAAATCCTAATTTCCTTAATAACCGATTTCCTTTTTTCGGTGAATCACGGATTTCCTTTTTCACATTTTTTTTTCCTTTTAATAACCGATTTCCTTCTTCTTCTTCTTTTTTTTTTTTTGAAATTCCTTTTATTTATTTAACGTTTTTTTTTATTTATTTAACGTTTGGGAAGTAAGTTTTGTCCACCCTAATTAATGTACAGTTAAGTGCGGGTGTAAACACGGTGTAACAAAATTATTTAAGCTCAAATTCTAACATAAGTATTGTCCACCTATTTTTTTTGTCTACGACATTACTAACGAACGGTTAAGTATTTGATGTATCCAAATTGTAACCAAATTTTATTTATTAGAACCAATAGAGTTATGCCAAGTGTCCTCGCCATAGCTTCTACATTAGAAAAGGCATTTCTAGGCCAATAGGAAGCAAGGGTTTCATCACCATTTAACGTGAGAGCTTTATTTATCAAGGCCTTTAAGGGGGAAGAAATGGAATATAGTTGCGTGAACTTTGTAATCCCACAGATATAACGACTTTATGTTACGATGCCCATATATATATGCTTAAAGATAGGCTAAAGATAGGCTAATTAAGGTGAATTACCTATTTCCTTCGTTAACACGAAATCCTAATTTCCTTAATAACCGATTTCCTTTTTTCGGTGAATCACGGATTTCCTTTTTCACGTTTTTTTTTGTTTCCTTTTAATAACCGATTTCCTTCTTCTTCTTCTTCTTTTTTTTTTTTTTTTTTTTGAAATTCCTTTTATTTATTTAACGTTTTGGAAGTAAGTTTTGTCCACCCTAATTAATGTACAGTTAAGTGTTGGTGTAAACACGGTGTAACAAAATTATTTAAGCTCAAATTCTAACATAAGTATTGTCTACCTACTTTTTTTGTCTACGCCGTTACTAACGAACGGTTAAGTATTTGATGTATCCAAATTGTAACCAAATTTTATTTATTAGAACCAATAGAATTATGCCAAGTGTCCTCGCCATAGCTTCTACATTAGAAAAGACCTTTCTAGGCCAATAGGAAGCAAGGGTTTCATCACCATTTAACGCGAGAGCTTTATTTGTCAAGGCCTTTAAGGGGGAAGATGATTTGAAATCCGCCAATCTACATGTATCCACCCTGTTCATCTGTGATTTATTTTATCCGTTGGATAATGGACTTGATATTTCTAGCATCCGACGCTTTAATGGATTGGACATTGGTGGTACAAAATCCGCATCCACCCACCCATTGCTCACCCCTATCTATATGGCTACGATAGTGGGTGAGGCGGTGAGCAACGGTTAAAATTCGTGGATTTGGATCCAATCCAATTCATTACCCGCGGATTTTAACACCTATGGATGGGCGAATTGGTAACGGTAAATTCACGGAATCCATGTTTCTTATTACTGAACAAAATCTTTTACAAAGAGAAGAAGACAACACTTGGTCAACTCACTCACACATGTAACAAACTAAGACCAAATAAATCTTACACGCATGTAACGATTATTAACTAACTGAAATTAAGGACACTGAAATCACCACTACACTTATACATGTACGTAACCATCCTCGAAAGTTAATTTGCAGAAGACATTAATGTAACCTTTCGGCGATACGCTGCTAGAGCCATTATAGGGAAAGCACTTCTGTAAGAAGAATAATTTAGCAAACAATTCTTCATGAAAACTCCTCCAAGTTTCTCCGCTGGGAAATCACCATTTTCCAGTTGCCTGTTAATTAATAACTTCGCTGCACGATGTAGAGGAGCTGGATCCCTTTCCGCCTGTTGTTGGTTTCAAAATTTACCATACATACTGTTATTTTAATTTCTGAAAATGAAAATTATTACATAAAAATTCCAACTGGAATACAATTAAACAGGGTGGCGATATTTTTTTCCATAAAATCCTTGACCCTTTATTATTTAGTACTTACTTGGCCGCCATGAATAAGTCCCATCAGAGCCCATGCTGTATGCATCAAGGTTATCTCGTTGCCCTCAAGTGGTACAAAAACCTGGTTCAAAATCGAGAATCAATGTGTGAATCCGGCAGACGATGCCGTAACAAGAATGCAAAATTTGAAATATCAAACTTATACTACCTCAGTTTTTGGAAAAGAGTTACTATCAATAAGCCAAACTGAAAAAGTGATAGTATCACTTTTTCAGAAACGGAAGGAGTACTTCATTAAAGTCTCGTACCAATAATACACATCGCAACAATATCTTATAACATATATACCTTTCTTGGGCACGAGAGGTAACTCTCTCCCCAACCTCCACATGGCTTTTGCGTTGCTAACAAAAACTTGCAAGCCTTGCGAACCGTAACGCTATTGCTGTAAGTTTGTCCAGCTGCATCCAGACCTTTTAGGGCATACCAAGTTGCAAATATGTAACATATTCCCCAGCAGCCATACCTATATATGCAAAGCCATTCCGATATATCGTATATTACTATTACAGTTGTTGTCTTTTAATTAAGCATTGGTTTAATTTTTACAACCAAATATAATTAAGGTTTTGAAAGAAGGAAGTAAATTATTTTCGTACCATGAGCCCTCTGGCTTCTGCTCATTTTCGATGTAAATTACTGCTTTTGTTATAAATTTCTCAATGTCTTTCTTTCGGTATTCTGGATGCATATTCATAAATAATGCTAAAGCTGGAAGTACTGCTGCAGAGACTTCAACGTAGGTATGTTCAATAACAATGTCTTCGAAGCATTCTGAAGGATTGAGCAGCTATAAAACATAGTATGTACAACTCTTAGGCAGTTTACACAAGGATTACGGCTATATATATATATATATATATATATAACATTAACTTCATATCTACCTCCAACCATTTTGCTGCTGTCGCTGGCTCCCATACTGTCACCCCACCATCAGGAGACTGACGCATTTACGAGTTTATAAAATGGAGTGTCAGGATTCAAGTTTTAAGGAATTTAACCTTCACTCAACAGGAAAATGAAAATGTTGTTCTTACTTGCAGGGAAAGAATGAGGTCAATAGTGTCATACATACGCTCATCTGCCATTTTCTCACCAACAATTTCGGCTGGCATTTGCGCGAACAATAGACAACACTGTTGAAAGATCCATAATTGTTTGTCAGAAGAAAATAAAATGGTGGCATAAAGTTATCTTATATATGAACGTTAATCAAATATTACCAATAGAGCTTCTGCACTGGCATCTGAAACTTGCAAGCCATGATCTCCGTCCGAGAAAGTCCATGCTCCCTTACAAATGTAACTAAACATTTTTCGGAAGTCTCCTGGTGGATTATTTCTAACCTGAATTTGTATAAACTGATCAATTAGCACCTAGTTCAGGCATAAAATTGATGGTTTTATATATAATAAAGATTTAGAAGAAGAACCTGTGCAGCTTTCAAGAAATCGTGTCCTTTTCGAAGTGTCGTGGAAGAGATCTCATCTATAATGTCATCACCACAGGCTAGAAGTGCTTGAAGGCTAAAATTAGTATCCCACGTTTGGCTACCTATACTCTGCATTCTGAGTCCGTCTTCAGCTACCCATAAGTAACCTGGGACTCTTGCAAGATGCTTCTTGAATGCAGCTGAATCTGGGTCTTCCACCCAGGTGGCAAGCATAAATAGAGACTGTGTACATATAGATACAAACAGAGAAAAATAAAAGTTTAGAAACCGTATCGCATCGACGGTACACTTTTCCAAAGAAAATGATGCATATATAATGTGTTACCTTCTCTACGGCACCAATGCCTCTGTAGCAAGTGGCCTCATCTTGGTAATGAAGATGCTTCATTGTTACTTGTATAGCCCTGTCTCTTACTTTAGAAAACGGCCATCGTTTTAAAAGTGGCTCGGCAACTGTGTGTAGGGAGTCCCATATAAAATTCTGGACAAGGTTATGCGAGTAGAACAAATCCTCCTACACATTATAGATTAGATGTGTCATGATACTAACATTTGGGGCCTGTCATAAATTCGTTATAAGTTTTGATTAATTAACCCACCTTAGCGCAAGCATGACGAGTATTGGACCAATTGATTTCACTGAAACGTTGAACGTAAATCTCTTTTCTTAATGTTAAAATGAGATTTGTAATCGGTGCGACGTATCTCTTCCCATACAAATACGACATTGGCATGTAAACCGATCGACAGTAAACCCACATTTTACCTGAATTTATAAGCATCGGATAATATTCTTGTCATCCACAAACAACAGGTGATGTTATCGATATTAATTAAATGGAACTTGACTGAAATTTTTAACACAAAACGAAACAAACCTGGATGCACTGGGAAAAAAGAAGGAAGAAGCCAAAATTCGGGGGGTAATGGATTGCATCCTGACCAATCATATAGCCCAAGTATCTGCAATCATACATCCAAGATCCGTTTAACTTGAGGAAATATATATATATATATGCACATGCACATTTTAGTGTTGGTTAGACTTAATAAATACCGAGAGCCAGAGCTTCCCCCAAGATGGTATGAGGGTTGCACCACCATGATCTAGTATCCACTTCCGTGCTCTTGCACATGCATTGTCCTGACCACCGTCAGGCCCTTCTCCTAACATGCGCATACAAATGTAGTTTAAGACCGTGCCGAACATGGTGCTATGCCCTTCGACATGAAACCCGAAACCTCCATCTTCATTCTGCAAAATAATCGAAGCAACTTATTATACACCATGGTATATATCAATTTTCCACACAATAGTACTGAACAGTGAACACCTCACCTGATGACAGTACATAAACCGGAGACTCTCTCTAATATGTTCTTGTGACGTTAAAATCGTATTAAGAGTTTTGGTGATATGCAACGTGAAAATCTGCATTCAGTAACGAATCAGTTTTTGTTGCATGATCCAACTTGCTACAGAAAAATGGCTCAACTTACTAGGGGTGGCGTGAAAAACATTGGTCCCCCCATTTCACCAGCCCAATGGCCGTCTTGTGTCTGAATTGCAGAATAGAATCGAACCGCTCTCTTCAACGTGGTCGTAGCCGCTTCATATGTCACTTCCTCTTCATCGCTTATCTTCACAGGTGGTATACTAAGATCAAATTTACCTTTGTTTTCTTTCAATAGCTACATACGAACACAATCATAATCGGGGTGTCATTATGG
The DNA here is from genome assembly GCA_023531295.1 of Papaver armeniacum. NCBI lineage: Eukaryota > Viridiplantae > Streptophyta > Magnoliopsida > Ranunculales > Papaveraceae > Papaver > Papaver armeniacum. The sequence goes on along the minus strand of JAJJWW010000410.1, from coordinate 25,328 downwards.
CAGATGCGAGTTATCTAATTAACAGAGTGCTTGGCTTATTAAATTAATACGCACCTGTAATCGTAATAAAACATCCCCGCAAGTTGTAATTCTGTGTCGATTGTCAAAGTACTCTTTCCGAGCCTCCTCAACTTGAGCTCTTTCTTCGGGAGTCCCGGCATCTGGATCGAATTCCCAAACTTGTCTACCTGCATAGTTATTGTTACTGAAAAGCCATTCACTATACGGTCCTTCATTGCTGGCAACCTTAAGTTTCCACATCTCTATAAACAATTTGGTTCCCCAAAACAGACTTAGGTGTATGCACATATATAGTATGAATCTAGATTATAAGTTTTTCAAAAAATTATTAACATATCGTCAGAAAATCAGAACAAAAACTGTCCCCCTTACAGCTCTCCCAATGGTGGGGCCCAAAAGTGGCCCCGCCAATCCCACAGGGCGGGGCCCATGTGTGGTGTGAGGAGGCAGTTTATATTTTGTTTTTCTGGTCGGTACGTTTAGAGCAGCTGTAAGTTTTTCTATTCCAAGCCATAAAAAGTAGTTGATGAAATAAATGAGTCGGCAGACCAAACACATGGCAAGACTCACGTGAGAATTGTATTGGTATTAGTCATGTCTACCTTAATTTAGAGATAGAAAGCCATTCAACCATCTTGTACATGCAGTTAATTCAACATTCAATTCCTATACTTGTACTTGCAGTGTAGATGTATCAACCAGAATTAGTTGAGCTCATCGGACAAGTTGGACCAATTTGTAATGGAGATCATCATTGACTGCTTCCAATAATATGTCTTTTATCAGTCCACAATCCACATACAATGAAGTAGGGAATTGGAAGGTGATAAACAGTTGGAAACTTTAACATCCTTTTTTCGTTTTTCTTTTTCGGAGCAATTTCTTTTTAGTTTATTCTTGTGGTATACAGGAGATGTATCATGTTTATGTTTGTTATCTGCATATATGACATTTGTATCTGCTGTTTTTGGTTTGAACCTGTGTCTTAAATTTTGATATATATATTATATATTAAAACTAAGACAGAAATGATTGATTTAACACACAAACATTAAAATTAATCAATAATAATAAACTTCAAAATAATTTTTATTGGTCACGCGAACTTTCAGAGATGATTTACACATTGAGTTAATGCATGATAACCAATGATGGGATACTATCAACCTTTTTTTCTTATTCGTTCGATTGGGGTATACCTGAATAACGGGGGATATAGATTGTTCCCGGCTATAATAGTACGCTAAGGGGTGTCTAATGCATATAAAGTTGCTTAAGTATCATTTTCTTAATAATAACTAAAACCAGTTCCTTTTTTCTTTTAGATCCTCTTCTCCGTCTTTATCAATTAAAAACAATCAAATTATCAATTCCTTGCTCTTCTCTATATTTCATAGTTTTAAAATGAAAAAAATTCGTTGGTTAGGAAATTTTTATTCTCGATTAATTCTTTCAAACTCAATCTAATATTTTATTTTATTGTTGAATGGCATATTAGGTCGGAAAAATTGGAATTGTTGAATTGCAGTTATACGATCGTCATGGTATATATCTTCATCTAGAATGACGACTTTTCATATTTATTTTTAGTCATCAAGATTGTAGGATAAACATCGTGCCACTTTTCAAAGAGTTTTTTTTTTTTTCCTGAAAGTAGACATTCACATGGTCGTCCTGGTTTTTCATCCATCTTGACAACTAGTGATGTGGTATGAATAGCCGTCAGGTTTTGAAAAACAAAACCATGGCGGTTAATAACTCTCAGAAACAAGTTTAAATTTGTCCAATTTGTTATTGTTCGTCATGGTTTTGTAAAACTAACATGACGACGAATAGACAGTCGTCAGTGTGTTTCATTTTCGACCATGACGATTGTAAATGCGAAAAACCAATGTTTGGTAGACATGTTTTGTTTCAATCGAGCATGCTTGATTAAGTTTGGTCGACATGCTTTCTTTTAGTCGAGCATGCCGAATAAGTAGATCGACATGGTTTGTCTTATTAGTGCATGCCAACTTTTTCATGGATTAAATTCTGAAAGTACTTAGTCGGCAGGTTTTGTTTGAATATAGCATGCCGACTAAGTTTGGTCGGCATGTGTACTGTGTTTCAGTGAAGCATGCCGACTAAGTTTGGTCGGCGTGCTTTGTTTCAGTCAAGTATTCCGACTAAGTTTGGTCGGCGTGCTTTGTTTCAGTCGAGCATGCCGACTAAGTTTGTTCGACATGCTTTGTCTCATTGAAGCATGCAGACAATTCATGGATTAAGTTTTGAAAGTACTGAGTCAACATGTTTTGTTTCAGTCGAGCATGCCGACTAAGTTTGATAGGCGTGCTTTGTTTCGGTCGAGCATGCCAACTAAGTTTGGTCAGCATGCTCTGCCTCATTGGAGTATGCCGACTATTCATGGATTAAATTCTAAAAGTACATAGTCGACATGCTATTTTTCAATCGAGCACCCAAACTTTTCATAGACTAAGTTCTGAGCATTTGAATTACTGCAATCATTTGACGAATCAAACCAACAAAACCCTGTCCAATTCCATCTTAAAAAGTATTTCACTGGACTAATTCATTTTACAAAATTCTCAAAAACCTAAAATGTTCCAAAAAAAATAAATTCTAACAAGATTCATAGGTTAAATTTAACGCAAACAATAATCGAAATGTTACCTAGAAAATTTAATCTAACATTATTAAATTAACTAATTCAATAGATTAGTGCTAATCAATTATGTGGAAGATTAGGCACTACTAAAAATATATGGATAAGGGTTTTTGGAATTTACTTTCAGATAACCTTATTTTGTGTTACTACCTAGCTCTCAATTAGTGTCGGTACACCCCAATCGGGCGAGTTTTTCTTTTACGCGGAAAGGAAAATTTTCACTAGGGGTGTACATCGGGCCTGGCAAGCCACCACAGAACCGGTTATAACACAGACGGGTGGACGGGATTGTAGTCCTTACTACCCATCAAGTTTAACATGCCATACTAGGCCGGGCAGTAGAAAAAATTTAGTATCAATGGCACGCCCATACCCGTGAAACAATACAAATATTAGGTTTACCAGCCTAGAAATATTGAAACCAAGAGTCAACATTACCCTCCAAGTGAAAAGCAGAAAATTCTAGCTTCTGATGTTTTAGTACAGCCTTAAGTTGAAAAAATCTTTCACTTCTACTAATCCAAGCCCTAGTATTGTCTCCACTGAATTTTGGAAAATCAATTTTAGGTGTTTTGAGGAAAGAGTTGTGACTGGTACTGGCTTGATTGTCAATTTCAGATTAAGGGGAATGGCTTGAAAAAAGTGGTGTTTCAGGGGTGGGTGGGGTTAGAAAAGCTTTGGACATGTGAGTGAAAAGATTATTAATGTGTTCAAGGCTTTCTGTTGTACCTTTGTTGCTTCAATACGAGATGTAGATTCCTGGATATGTAGATCTGTGAGTTTGTGCATCATGGTTGTCGGTTCTACTGTTTTAGCATCCATATCTTTAATAGTTGGAGCACCAGTCATTATGTGAGGATTTCAGAATCGTACTGGATGATACAAAATTTCAAGCACGAGCTTGATCTTGATTACACAGGAAGAAGAAGATAGAGTAACATGAAGACACGGTGATATTAGTAACCTCTACACTCAACTGAGCGCGGCCTCAGATTCAATTTCTCATTCAATGTTCTCTCAACTGATACATTATTGTCTTAAATACAAAAACCAAAACCCTACTGGATAACCCTAAACAACCACAGCGTAACACGTGTGGAGATATTAATCTAGTGATTAAAAATAAAATCAACTTAAGGAGCAAGATAAGAGACTAATCTCTAATGATTAAAACACGCAGAAGACACCCGCAAAACACTAAGGGCAGCCAATAAGGGACATGACAGCTTTCTGACCAGAAATATATCGCTCTATAATCCCTACGCTGATTAATCTTAACTGCACAGTCAACAACGGCATAGAAATCCTCCTGCAAACATTAAAGCATATTTAGCTAGTATATATTTTTGAACGCCTTAAAGGGACGAGAAAGTAACATGATTGGTTCAAAGAAAATAACACAAAATAACATGTCATTCAAAAATGTCATATCCTCCTCTCTCTCTCCTTTCTCTCCTCTCTCTCTCTTCTCCCCCCTTCAGAAAAAAACCCTTCCAAACCTAGCTACTTCTCGCTCGGATTTGGTCATTTCTCGGCCAAATCCGAGCGGGGAATTCATTTTCTCTCTTTAATTTGTTGTGGGCATACAGTTTTCAGTAAGGTTTATCTTTGTTTGGTAATGATATTGTTAGCTTTTGACCCTTTTTCCTCTGCCTTTTCTGAATTCTCAAACCTTAAATTTGTTCTAAATTGGTGATGCTAGAACTCTTCTTTCAGAAATCAGTTTTGCTTGGAGCTATTTTGCGTGGAAATCTTGGGGGTTTCTCCATGTTTGGTCTATTGGTGTGGGAATCTTGGGTATTTATCTTCTTAATTTGCTTAGTTTAATGGTAGATCTGTTTGGGGAGAAAAAAACTTAAGCATTTTTCGGCAAATGGCTAGATCTTCTCCTCAATGGTCTGTTTTGATTCAAGTTCAGAAGTTCAATTAATAAACCATATTCATTAATATTTTTGTTTATATTGATGGAGTTCTCTCAGATTTAGAATTTGTTATATGTTTGAGGGGTTGATTTCTACTGATTTGGTTGCTATTTTTCAATCTTCAAATTGATCGCGCTTGCTTGTGTCCGGCGGGTTCATGGCTTGTGAAGCAGCAACGGCGGCAACAGAGGTGGCATCGTGACAGACAATGGGTGGTCATGGTGGTTATTTTTCTAGGGTTCCTGTTTCTTAGGGTTTTGAAAATGATATTGGGTTGTTGAGCTTGAGTCATATTGGTGACAATGTTTATCCATTGGGCTTCTAGTTCTATGTTGGTGCTATTATGTAGCAACTTTAATAGGGTTTTTTACAATTTTGTTGTGAAAAAAATTTCCATGGGACAATTTATGTTGGGGCTATTATTAGCGACTTTAATAGGGTTTCTTCACAATTTTGTTGTGAAAAACATTTCCAAGGGAACATTTTACATTTAAATGTAATGTGAAATATTACTTAATTTATAAAGTTATCTTTACCAAGCAAAAAAAAAAGAAAAAAACATGTCATTCAAAATAAAATTCTTGGTCGTAGAACTCACTCATAATGTTGCAATGACGATATCGGTACATGAGGTTAACACTTTACCTGGATTCCAGTGAGCAATTCTTGGAGAGACTCATTCATCGTTCGTAGCTCGATAGAATTTTTAACTGCAAAATAAAATTCTTGTCATCACTAGAAAATCATATAGATTGATTTTAAATAGAATGAAATAAAATAAAATGTAGTTATTATTGTTGTAAGATGATTAACATGGAAGCCTTAGCAGATTTTACATCATTGTCATCGATCTCATGATGCCTCAAATCATCTATATCATCATTAGCTTCTTCCAAATACATGACAATACTTACTAGTACTACGCATGTCCTACACTAGTATTTGTCATGTCTACCTTAATTTAGAGATAGAAAGTCATTCAACCATCCATAGTTATTAGGATATATGTAATGGGTATTGGGATTATGCCCAAAACCAATATGTTTGACATTACATTTTAAATTTATCTAACAGTTCACTTTAAACATGATACGTGAGATATGGTCGAATATATTATTTGTAATTTATACAGTGGAAGATACAATATATTGGTGACATTTATTTATTTGTAATCTATGTGAATTTTATTCATTGTTTAGATTATAACTTGTTATGATAAATACAAATGTACTATGATGAATCTCAATCATATAAGTGGAGACTTCTAAATATAGCAGGTTGATATAATTGGATTATATCGAACTGGTCGGTTAGTTCTGTTCATTGTATATCAGCTATTGAATGGATCCAAGGCACTACTTTACGTAAGTTCTTAAACATGAGGATATGTATATACCTTACGTGTATTTTCTGGTATCTTTTCTTACCAAGCAGTGAGGTCATTAATTTGGATCCAATATCTGGGTAAGATGGATACTTGTGAGTGCGCAATAAGAATATATATATATTCAATATGGTATCCTCCTCGGATGTGTATTCCCTTGGATTATTGTGTGGGAATTATTATTCTAGACTGGCCAGTGGTCATTTAAATTGTTTAAGTGATTATTAGAATGATAATATGAAAATCGCATCAAGAACAAAAATATAAATTATGCATAGGAGCTGATGTGTAATTGTTACACGCCTATGATAATTTATGAATACCGGTATTAGTGGAGGGACTTACTGTAAGAAAGTGGAGGAAGGTTTTTACTTTTATTAAAACAGACAATTTAGAGTGTTTGTCAATTACAAGACTTTGGTGGAATGACTTGTAATTTCTTAATCGTATTTGGAATTGTGTGAGACACATAGAATCTTATATGGTTAAGAAAAGCTAAAATTGTTTGTAGCCCAAGAGACCTAATAGTATTTGGAAAAGGTATTTGCAAACAAGAAGGGTAGATCCTAATATGAAAACTATATAAGGGGAGCAAGCTATCAAAGCTAGACATACCGAAAGCTAAGAATAACCAAGCCTTCATGTTTTCCCGTCCCTATACAATTAAGTATTTTGTGAGAAAGCCCAAAAACCAAAAACGTGTCTTTCTTTAAGGGAGACAAAAACATGAGTTTTATTTTTCAATTCTTACAAAGCTACAGAAGTTTTTCTTCTTCTTCCGTGGAAGTTTATATAGAGATTTGGTGTTAAACACAAATCAATCAAGGAATCAAAGTTGTTGGTGGGATTGAAACTAATTGTGGGTAGCCAGAATCAAAGCTACAAAGTCTTTCTTATTCCTCCTAAAAGAATCTACAGTTGATGTTGGTGGTGCGAAAAGTTGTCTGCATCAGTTCGTGGAAGAACAAGAAAGATCATTAAGAGAACGAGTTGTACACTTATTGTTGCTTGATTTGGATTAGCGAATCCAGGTACAAAAGTTCTCTAATTTCTTAATCCCTCTATGTTCTTATTAACATCTATGAACTTAAAGTTGGGTTTTTGATTTGAAAATTTTAAAAACTCTATTCCGCTGCGTTTTTTGATCGATTCCTAACAATGGCATCAAGAGCTAGGTTTAGATGTTAATAATTGCAATTTTATTAATCATGATGGAGATTATTATGTGTTTAAAAATTAGGGCTTTTTCAATTTGTGAATATGTATAAATTGATTGAACCCTAGATTTATCAATTTGAGAAATTTGATGTTAAAATTTATGATTGATGTGGTTAACTTGAGATGGGTATGGCTGATTTTGTATAGTGATGCAAAATAATTATGTCTATGGTTTACTAATAATTTTATGCTAGATTAAGAAATCACCATGAGTGTATATATGGGTTCTTCTCTAATTTTACATGAGATGTATGAATTGGAGGTTTTTTGTTTATGAAAAGAGTTTTCAAAAATAAAAAATCTGTTTTCGGAAGTTTTCGAAATAATTTCCCTGTATATTGAAGAACTTAAATCTCTGGTTGGTTAAGTTGTGGTACAACTCTTTGTTGTAATCAAAGTCCAAAACTTTGTTTGATAATAAGTCCAAAACAGTTTTGGTGTATATTATTTATCTAAATCAAAGTTTCAAGGGATTTGGTACATTACATCAAATAAAGTAACTCTACCACTTAAGATTGCGAACACCTAAGATGAAACTTGTTGTTAGTTTAAGTTGGTAATGGAGTTTCTTGTTGTATTAAGAATCCGAAAGTAATTTGTTTTAAACAGGTCCAACACGTTTTGGTCCAGCTTGCCTAAATCAAATTTTCTGGCTTGGGAATATTACAAAATAAGTGCAAGTTATCAATTTAGATTACTAACCACTTTAGATTACTAACACAATCCCGTGTCAGTAAACTTGTTCGGTGATTTTGGGAATCTAGTAGTAAAGTGAATTATTGGTTTTTAGACATATGCTTAAGCTACAGTATCGTCATATATTAACTAGATTGGAAATCATAAATACATAGTATTATTTGGGTGTTGGCTGAATTTTTCATGGGATGAAAACTATATGTATATGGATACCAACATGTATGTTCTAGAATAGAAATCACATGGAAGGATGAATATGGAGTTTTGGTCAAAATATAATTCCACATGTGATGTGTGAATTAGAAGTTTTGAGATTTCTAAAAGTGTTTTTTAAAATCTAAAATTGTTTTAAAGTTCCAATATTTTTCTATACACTGAATGTTAAGGAACCAAAGATCCTTTTTTGTTTAAATTGGTAATGAAGTTCTATGCTTTGGTGGAAACCCCATATTCTGTTTTAGATAGGATCAATAGTGTCTTGATCCAGATTGTTTAAAACATGGTTGTAATGGGTTTGGTTCATCAAAGATAGTGAACAATTAATTATCAATTTGAAACGTTATACCATCCTATTACAGTAAAGTTACTTTGTGATTTTTTTGATTCTAGTATTGATGCAAATTAGTGAATAATGTTTGAATTATTCAAGTTGAATTTACATAATGACGACTGGATTCCAGGCATATATATACATAAGTTGTAGTATCATATAGGGATAATTAGATTGCTTATCATGAAATCCCAATATTGTATTTTGTTTATGCATGAGATATGTGAACGGTAATTTCCCTTGTCTAAGAAATTAAGTGGGAGAGGGATTTTCGTATCCCACGGCCTTCCATAAACAAAATCAGATTATATGAATGGTTTTGTTCTCCCTAAGGAGACAATACAGTTTATGTAGATTCTGAAAGTTGTATATGGGTTATACTTAACTATAAATAAGTAATTTGCTTTCCCTAAGGAGTCAAATATTTATTTTAGAGGCCAAAATTATCGGATTGTTTATTTAATATAACATGAGATGTCTAGGATTTTTAAATCGTTGGAAAGTTCTTTCACCGGAAAAACTATATGCGCAAATAATTCCCTAAGGAATGTTACATATGTAAAGTTTTGGGAATCCAATGTTTATCGTAATACTGGGAGTTGCGATAAATACATTTTTTATTTTGTTTTCGTTTTTAAGAACTGTTTTATCTCACTACGATTTATTTGTAATTCATGTTTAGATGTCGATGTCGAACCTCATCCCCTTACAAATTATCTTGAAAGAAAACCAATTAACCGGTCCCAACTATGTTGATTGGAAGAGAAACTTGGATATTATGCTCACTGTACAAGATTACAAGTTTGTTCTTAATGAACTAGAACCCGTACTCCCTGAACCCCAAGAAACAGCTGGTGCACATGCAAGGTGGAAGAAGGCCAATGATATGGCCAAGTGTTATATCATGGCTTTTATTTCCAATGTATTGCAGCATCAGTATGAGGGCTTTGAGAAAGCTGCTGAGGTTATTAATGGTCTCAAGGAAATGTTTTCTGAACATAGTCGTCCCGCCAAAGCGGAGGAAACTAGAAATCTAATGAACACTAAGATGCAAGAATGAACTCCAGTTCGTGATCACGTCATTCTCATGATGTCTCTGTTTAACGAACTAGAAACCCTTGGGTCAACTATGGATGCTGACATAAAAGTTGACATTGTTCTCAATTCCTTCCCAGTTCGTTTGCACATCTCAAGTTGAATGTCAACATGGATAAGATGGTTTTAACTCTTCTTGAGTTACTTAACCAATTGCAAACTGCGGAAGGAATTTTGGACAACAAAAAGGCAGCTGGAAGTGTTCACTTAGCAGAGGATTCTAAGCGTAAACCCAAACGAAAGAATCCAAAGAATAAAGTTTAGAAAGCATCCCCTGGTGCAGATAATGCTTTAGGTGTTAGAAGGGATAAGGGAGAAAGTGTTGCAAAGGGAAAGTGTTTCCGTTGCAATGAGACTGGTCATTGGAAGCGCAACTGCAAGGAATACTTAGCTAAGAAGAATTCAGGAGGTATTTTTTTGAATCTTTAGTTGTTGAGGCAAATGTTGCCTAGTATACATAAAACACTTGGTGTATAGATTTTGGAGCCACTAATAATTATGCAATTCGTTGCAGGGGTTTCAGATAACCAGACAACTAAGTAAAGAAGAATTAAATTTACCTAAGCCCTAAAGTCGGATGCAAGAGTTGCTGTCGTAGCCCTAGAATGATTTCTTCTTAGTAGTAGTAGTATTAATGAGAATAAAAAATTTAGTTTTGAAAGATTTCTTATATGTGCCAGACATTAGGCGGAATTTAATTTCAGTGTCTTGTCTCGTTAGAGATGGTTTGACAATTAAATTTGATTCTTTAAGGTTTTAAATAATTAAAATTGTTTAGCTATTTTACAGATGTGTTGGTGCAAGACTTATATCTTATTTCTCATGATATTCCTTGTGTTTTAAATAATGAATGTATATCATCTATTACAACTCTTAAAAATGAAAATCCCTTCAACTAACACTACATACTTGTGGCATCTAAGGCATGGTCATATCAACCATAACAGGATCAAACATTGTCTCAAAATGGATCTTTCGATTCATTAGAAATTAAACCATGGTCTGTTTGTGAATCCTATTTGGAAGGTAAAATGAGCATGAGACCCTATAAAGGAAAGGTGTTAGAGCCAATATTAAAGTTAGTGCATACTAATGTATGTGGACCGAAGGATGTTAAATCTATAGGTGGATATGAGTATTTCATCACTTTCTATGATGATTATTCTAGATTCGTCTACATGTATATTATGCATCATGAGTCTGGTTCTTTTTGAAAAGTTCAAAGAATCAAGGCGGAGGTCCAAAACCAAACATTAAATAAATTGAAAGTCGTTCGATCAGATCGAAGCGGTGAGTATCTTTCAAACTTGTTTGGTGCATGCTTAGTGGAACTTGGGATTGTATCCCAGTTGACAGCATCAGGAATACCACAGCAGAATGGTGACGTAGCACGAAGGAACATAACTTTTTAAGAAATAGTAAGGTCTATGATGAGTTATATTTCATAACCAATATCCTTTTAGGGATTAGCCTTATAAACAGTTGCATACATTCTGAATTTGGTACCTAGTGAGGCAGTTCCTAACACACCCAAGGAGCTGTGGTCTGGGGGTAAGCCAAGTCTACGGAATTTATGAATATGGGGTTGTCCAGCACATGTGCAAAAAGGAAAGCCTAGTAAACTAGACTCAAAGTCAAAAGTTTGCTTGCTTGTAGGTTATCCAAAAAGTTAATTGAGCTGGTTTAGTTTATAATCCTAAGGAACAAAAGTTAGTAGTAAGTACTAATACGATGTTACTTGAAGATGATTATACTATAAGGCTCGAAGTAAAGTTGTACTTCAAAAGTTGTGTGAAACTGGTTCAGTGGGAGTTAGTAACACTTCTCGTTCACTTCCAGTAAACTATAAAGTGTCTAACAAGGATGCTCTAATTTTGGATTTACAACTTTTGATATTCCTGAATTTAATGAGCAAATAGTAATAGTATACTGGGAGCACATAGACTATCCAATATACATATAAATTCACCTGTGGTTTAGCAAATAGTTCAGTAGGATCTCCTGATGTTTAATGAACCTTTAGTTGATCCGGGTCTTCATATGGGTGAAGAAGTAGTACATCCTCAACCTGAAGTTGAACCTCAAGTTCCACCACAAGTTGTAGGACGACCGGAACAACAAGTTCAACTAATAGTGGATGCTCAACCAGGGTTTACAAGCAAATCAAGGAAACATGGTGATGTTTTTGGTATTGTATGTAGATTACATATTACTCATTGGAAACAATGTAAGAGCTTTATTATCAGTAAAGCTATGGCTTTCCAATCATTTTAGTATGAAATACTTGGGAAAGGCTAGTTACATTTTAGGAACTAATATTTTTAGAAATCGGAATGCTAGAATGATAGGCTTATCCCAAGTCAGTTACATTGACAAATTACTTGAGAGATTTTGTTATGCAAACTAAAAGAAGGGTTTCTTACCCTATAGACATGGCATAAAACTTTCAAAAGCTCTTTGTCCTAAGACATCAGAGGTAGTGCAAGAAATAAGTAACGTATTTAAAGTTTTGATTATAGGTAGTCTTATGTATGCCATACTATGTACTGGAACAGAATTTTGTCATGCAGTTGGCTGTTCAGTCATGTTGATGAGATGGGAGTCAAATCTGAATTTAGTTGTTTTCGTGCAAGTGGGAGATTGTTGGGATTATGCCCAAAAACAATAAGTTTGACATTACATTTTAAATTTATCTAACAGTTCACTTTAAACATGCTACGTGAGATATGGTCAAATATATTATTTTTAATTTATACAGTGGGAGATATAATATATTGGTGACATTTATTTTTTCATATTCTATGTGAATTTTATTCATTGTTTAGATTATAATTTGCTATGATAAATACATATGTACTATGATGAATCTCAATCATAGAAGTGGAGACTTCTAAATCTAGCAGGTTGATATAATTGGATTATATCAAACCGGTCGGTTAGTTCTGTTCATTGTATATTAACTATTGAATGGATCTAAGGTACTACTTACGTAAGTTCTTAAAACTGAGGATATGTATATACCTTACGTGCATTTCCTGGTATCTTGTCTTACCAAGCACTGAGGTCATTAATTTGGATCCAATATCTGGGTAAGATGGATAGTTGTGAGTGCGCAGTAAGAATATATATATATATATTCAATACGGTATCCACCTTGGATTGTTGTGCGGGAATTATTATTCTAGACTGGCCAGTGGTCATTTAAATTGTTTAAGTGATTATTAGAATGATAATATGAAAAGCGCATCAAGGACCAAAATATAAATTCTGCATAGGAGTTGATGTGTAATTGTTACACGCCTATGAGAATTTATGAATACCGGTATTAGTTGAGGGGCTTACTGTAAGAAAGTGGAGGAAGTGTTTTGCTTTTATTAAAATAGACAATTTAGAGTGTTTGTCAATTACAAGATTATTGTGGAATGACTTGTAATTTCTTAATCGTATTTGGAATTGTGTGAGACACATAGAATCTTATATGGTTAAGAAAAGCTAAAAAAAATTGTAGCCCAAGAGACCTAATTGTATTTGGAAAAGGTATTTGAAAACAAGAAGGATAGCTCCTAATATGAAAACTATATAAGGGGAGCAAGCTATCAATGCTAGACACACCGAAAGCTAAGAATAACCAAGCCTTCTTGTTTTCTCGTCCCTATACAATTAAGTATTTTGTGAGAAATCCCAAAAACCAAAAACGTGTCTTTCTTTAAGGGAGACAAAAACAAAAGTTTTATTTTTCGATTCTTACAAAGCTACAAAAGTTTTTCTTCTTCTTCCGTGGAAGTTTATATAGAGATTTGGTGTTAAACACAAATCAATCAAGGAATCAAAGTTGTTGGTGAGATTGAAACTAATTGTGGGTAGTTAGAATCAAAGCTACAAAGTCTTTCTTATTCCTCCTAAAAGAATCTACAGTTGTTGTTGGTGGTGCGAAAAGTTGTCTGCATCAGTTCGTGGAAGAACATGAAAGATCGTTAAGAGAAGGAGTTGTACACTTATTGCTGCTTGATTTGTATTAGCGAATCCAGGTACACAAGTTCTCTAATCTCTTAATCCCTCTATGTTCATATTAACATCTATGAACTTAAAGTTGGGTTTTTGATTTGAAAATTTTAAAAATTCTATTCCGCTGCGTTTTTTGATCGATTCCTAACACTGGGACGATAAAATCTGCTGTCACTTATTGTGGTTGTTTAGCAGGTGCGACATAGATAAGAAAAACTTAACCTAGGTGTCGTGAATGAGGGAAAGTGAAGTTTAGGATTAGCCGGGGCGGTTTAGTGGTTAGGTATTATTTGGGCCAAGGCATTATTTTTACCGTACAAATTTAGGAACGATCTCAGCCACTCTTTGACCCACGTGCATATACACCACCTTTCCTTTAAATATTGATTTTTATGTGAGACGTTCAAAGAAAGGCTTAGAACAATGAAAGATTTGTGAAACTAGGGTTTGGGAATTCGGTACGAGCAGAACAATGATGCTGCAACATCTTCCTCATGAAATCATTTTGGAGGTACTTACTCGCTTACCTTTTGAATATGTGATAAAAGGCAAGGAAGTATGCAAAACCTAACGAAACATGTTGCATCATATTAAGTGTAAGAATATGGGCATCCAACTCAAAACCAATTGGCAATGAGTGGAGAGGCCCTTAGGATTATAAACCGCAAGATCTTAGATTGCACAGAGAATGTGGGACTAATAATCTCAACACGCCCCCTCACGTGTAGCCTCGTTGGGTCTAACACGTAGACAATTAAATCGGGTGACGCGGAGTAAAGGGGCGGCGAATGACTCGTCGCAAATAGCCTGCTCTGATACCATGTTAGAATACGGGCATCCAACTGAAAACCAATTGGAAATGAGTGGAGAGGCCCTAAGGATTATAAACCGCAGGATCTTAGATTGCCCAACAATGTGGGACTAATAATCTCAACACACACCCTCACGTGCAGCCTCGTTGGGTCTAACACGTGGACAACAATTAAATCGGGTGACGCGGAGTAAAAGCGCGGTCAAAGACTCGCAAATAGCCTGCTCTGATACCATGTTAGAATACGGGCATCCAACTCAAAATCAATTGGCAATTAGTGAAGAGGCCCTTAGGATTATAAACCGCAGGATCTTAGATTTCCCAGACAATGTGGGACTAATAATCTCAACATTAAGCGCGATCAAAAGATAAATCTTTTGTTTGCATGTAAACACGATTATGGTGGGATGCAACTATATTATGGAGGATATGATGAGAAGAATAACGAAAAACTCCATGAACAACTCTCTTTCAATTCACTTACACCCCTCGGTAATCCTCGTATCAACTACATGGCTGCATGTAAGACATGTCGTCCCTTGGAGTATCGTCCCATGGTTGGCTCCCACAGAGGTTTGGTTTGTTTTTATATAACTCATAACAATGTCGATGATCCTATCAATATTTGTAATCCTTTCACTGAACAAACCGTCCATCTTCCGCCATTACCGTTACAAGATGATGCGAAGTATGATCTCTTGGTTAGTCGATTAGGTTATTTTTATGTAACTAATGAGTATACAACCCTAGTGAATTTAAGTTTAGGATTAGCCTGGGCGGTTTAGTGGTTAGGTTGTATTTGGGCCAAGGCATTATTTATATCGTACAAATTTAGGAACGATCTCAGCCACTCTTTGACCCACGTGCATATACACCACATTTCCTTTAAACATTGATTTTTATGTGAGACGTTCAAAGAAAGGCTTAGAACAATGAAAGATTTGTGAAACTAGGGTTTGGGAATTCGGTACGAGCAGAACAATGATGCTGCAACATCTTCCTCGTGAAATCATTCTGGAGGTACTTACTCGCTTACCTTTTGAATATGTGATACAATGCAAGGAAGTATGCAAAACCTGACGAAACATGTTGCATCATATTAAGTGTTAGAATATGGGCATCCAACTCAAAACCAAATGGCAATGAGTGGAGAGGCCCTTAGGATTATAAACCGCAAGATCTTAGATTTCCCGGACAATGTGGGACTAATAATCTCAACACGCCCCCTCACGTGTAGCCTCGGTGGGTCTAACACGTAGACAATTAAATCGGGTGACGCGGAGTAAAGGGGCGGTCAATGACTCGTCGCAAATAGCCTGCTCTGATACTATGTTAGAATACGGGCATCCAACTCAAAACCAATTGGAAATGAGTGGAGAGGCCCTAAGGATTATAAACCGCAGGATCTTAGATTTTCCAACAATGTGGGACTAATAATCTCAACACGCCCCCTCACGTGTAGCCTCATTGGGTCTAACACGTGGACAACAATTAAATCGGGTGATGCGGAGTAAAAGCACGGTCAAAGACTCGCAAATAGCCTGCTCTGATACCATGTTAGAATACGGGCATCCAACTCAAAACCAATTGGCAATTAGTGGAGAGGCCCATAGGATTATAAACCGCAGGATCTTAGATTGCCCAGACAATGTGGGGCTAATAATCTCAACATTAAGCGCGACCAAAAGATAAATCTTTTGTTTGCATGTAAACACGATTATGGTGGGATGCAACTATATTATGGAGGATATGATGAGAAGAATAACGAAAAACTCCATGAACAACTCTCTTTCAATTCACTTACACCCCTCGGTAATCCTCGTATCAACTACATGGCTGCATGTAAGACGTGTCGTCCCTTGGAGTATCGTCCCATGGTTGGCTCCCACAGAGGTTTGGTTTGTTTTTATGTAACTCATAACAATGTCGATGATCCTATCAATATTTGTAATCCTTTCACTGAACAAACCGTCCATCTTCCGCCATTACCGTTACAAGATGATGCGAAGTATGATCTCTTGGTTAGTCGGTTAGGTTATCTTTATGTAACTAATGAGTATACAACCCTAGTGAATTTAACGGAGGTCGAGTCCAGGTATACACTCTCGGTGACAAGATCGGGTGGAGAAAGAAAGAAGACGTGACCTATCAATGTTTGAGTAAAACAAACGAAATTCTTTGCGACGGAGCTCTTCATTAGTTAGACGTGGGCTCAAAGATTGTAGCTTTTGATCTGGCATACGAGAAATTCCGATCAGTTCCGTCACTATCTTCTTTCAAAAAAGAACATCTTGGCCAGGCGGTGGCGGAGCTTAATAGGGACTAGGTGCTCCCTAGTATTTTTGAAGTTGTCAAATTAGGCTTGGGAATTTTGGATTTTGCATAGTTGGCCCCCCAAAATTTGACAAATTACCACAAATCAAAATATTTTGGAACTATTGTAGCACCTGGAGTATACAAAGTTGTAATTCGGTACCGTTAGTATTTGTCCTCCCAACAACAAAGTTCTGGCTCCGCCGCTGTGGCCGGGAACCCCAATTACTACTATTAACAGGGTATTTATCGATTGGTCTTCGGAGTTTTGCACGTGGAATAACTACGTATGGTCATTCATAAAAATTGATGAAAACAAAAGTGGCTGCAAAGGTTGGAGAAAACTTTACTATACGTTCAAAATTCTTCTGCCCTCCCAGCCCTAGTTAGCAATTCGGGTTACGGGAAACGTTCGGGACGTCATACGTACGTGTATTATTCGTTTCAACGGAAGGTAAATCCGGTCAACGGTTCGTGATTCGGTAATCATTCGGGACGACATACGTAAGTGCATAATTCGTTTTGGAGATATGAATTCGGGACATAAAGTTCGGCATGCATTAAATACAAATAAAATGGATAAGTACTTAGAAAATACTTAATTCGTGTATAAGTATCGATATATATAAAACATAAGCAATTTTATCACCATCAAACCGGTGGTTCAATGGAGTGTGGGCTGGTGGATGACCTACATGATAGGGGTTCGAAACTCTGTAATACCAGCGATGAAAAATCATCTAAAAAAGAGGAAGGATGGACTTGGGCCTTAAAAAGGCTTTATTAGATGGCCCAACGCAGAATTCTAGTTCGGTTCGCAAAAACCGCGTATAATTCGTGAGGCTCATAAAATTCACGTACCAGGTCGGAGTTTCATTAGGACGGCCGTTTAGCTCGGAGTTTCCTCTCATAAAATTCACGTACCAGCTATCGTCCATTCGCCCTTGCGGAAAGTAAAGTTCTGATGCATTATGGGAGGACCCTTTGTCATTATTACCTCGAAACTGCAACTTTAGAAAGAGTTGATGCCGATGACGCTGACGAGAGATTAGTGGCTGACCTGCCAGTAGTTAATTGGGGTCGTACTCCCTCCACTCTACGCAGGGACGGACCAGCATTCACTCCATTCTATGCAGGTACGACCCAATAACTATTTAATCTTACTTTGACTAAGAGGGAACATCGAGTGCGCGATCAACTTTGACCATGGCTAAAGGTGGAGCGGAAAAAATGAAAAAAGATATGGGTCAGAGGTCGACCTAGGCTAAATATTTCTCGGATACCATTATGAGTAATTAGTAGTACTAGTTTGTCACCCGTGCTACGCACGAGTTTATTTCTCAATATTAATATTAGATATGTGTTTTAACCTTTGTTTTTGTGCTTAAATTGAAAAAATCTTTTCCAACGGAAACTTTAAAGATAAATGCGAGGAAGACGTTAGATATATTTTTTAATTTTTTTTTTTTTTTGTGTTTTATAATAAAAATCTTCTCTAACGGAAACTTCAAAGATGAATGTGAGGATGACGTGTGGGGAAGTTATTCAGACATGCTCTACTACATTCTTTGCTTTTATAGATTCCCCTAATTGATGTAAACATCTTAATCACCAATTAAATGTTTAGGTTTCAAAGATATGGTTTAAAGTGTTTTCAACTAATATATTTGGTTTATGGTTGGAGACTGATTTTTTTATTCACATCCTTATATGAGTAAAATTTTATCTCACACTTATAAAAGAGTACTTACACATAGGATGTAAACAAAATTACCATTGGATATGATCTTAGATTCAACCAAAAACTGTAATTTTCTTTTTTCTCGGATACTCATTTCACGTCCACTTGAATTTTGAAAGATATTTTCTTGCATGAACGAATTGGTGGCTATCCAGCTGGTACATGAGCAATTTTTACTTTGTATTTAATCATTGTTCAAGAAACAAAAGCTTATAGACATAATTAAAATCTTCAAATCACCATAGAAAGTTGCACAAAAAAAAAAATTTAATTCAGCTTCTCATTTTTCCTCACTACACATATATAAATGAAAATTGCCATCTCAACACTTTTTTTTTTCTAGAATAAAGTGACCGCGAAATTTCAACTGAGACATTGGGTGGACCTCACCCTAAATTCACCCCCTTGCTAAACTACTGGGAGGGGGACCATCGTGGTCTAGTAACCTTGTTGTTTTTCTTTTCATATACGTACATCAAATATATAAAAAGATGCAGTAGAACTTCGTTAAATTGATCCGCGATAAATTAATAATTTCGCTAAAATAATAATTTTTGCTAGCCTAACTTGGGCGAGTATGTTAAATTAAGATATGACAAATTTTAAGTTTCTAATATGGATGTTGTGTTACCACAACAAATTGTGGGAAGAATTCCAGAAATGGGTGAGTGAGAGATCAGATTATAAATCAGCCAGGAAGAAGAGAAGCTAATGAACAAAACTAACTTTACTCAATAATTTCATGATACTCAAAAATAGCAGGTTCTAACATCTTAAATGCCCTAATCCGCTCAGGTGTGGATAACATTGACTAGCCGATGATGGACATCTGTCCGCATCCTAGAGGATTAGGCACTCGGATTATTACACCCCTTGGATTACTAACGGCACCCCTAAGAAGTAATAAGCAATTAGTCGGTCATATGACAATACCCCTCCCATAAAGAAAATCCTTGACCTCAAGGATTGAAGGAAGGAAAATGAGCAGCAATATTAGCCGAGTCTTCCCAAGTTGCTTCCTCACCAGGAGTTGGACCGTGGATAAGCAATTGTGGAACCGAGTGATCTCCTCGAGCACTTGTCCGGAGTCCAATCTTGCAATGGGAGTGACGATTATCTCCCTTCATGATCCACTAAGGGAAGTGCGGCACGGGAGTATGAACAGAGCCAATTCTCTTCTTGAGTCAGTGACACATGAAATACTGGATGTATCCTAGCTTCGTGATGCAGTAGTCGCAATTTATAAGCAAATGGCTCAATTTTTTGAATGACAGGGGAAAGGGCCATAGTACTTAGCTGAGAGTTTGAAGTTCTTTCTGAGGGACACTGAAGCTTGTCGATAGGGTTGCAACTTAAGATAGACCATGTCACCAACTGCAAAGACTCTGTCAGTTCTTTTGGAGTCAGCAAAATGATTCATCCCTGCTTGAGCTTTAGAGAGTGTGTCCTTTAGCATAAGTAGAATTCCCTCCTCTGTTTAAGAAACTTTTCAACAGAGTCCACGAAATACCAAAGAAAAGATGGAAAAGCCAAATGTGGAGCTTCATATCCATATAGAGCTTTGAAAGGAGACATCTTCAAGCTAGTGTGGTAGCTAGTATTGTACCACCACTCATTAAGTCCAACCAATTCATCCAGTTTTTGGGTTGGTGGCTAGTCATGCACACGAGATAGTTTTCAAGACAAGAATTTACCCTTTCGGTCCGGCCATCGATGCAGGGGTGGTAAGCAGATGCTAAGATTGAGGCTTGGTACCCAAATTTTTGAATAAATCCTGCAGAAATTGCATGTAAAGACTTTATCCACTGTACCGAAACAATGGAAGTGGTAAGCCATGGAGTCTAAAGATGTGATGCATGAAGGCTTTGGCAACTGAAGAAGCTGTATAGGGATGTTGGAGGGGTATAAAATGACTATATTTAGTGAATCTGTCCACCACTACTAAGATGACATCCTTCCTGTCACTTTTGGGCAAACCTTCTGGTAGGCCCGAAAAGATGTATAAAATGAAGCCTACGGTGATACCGCAAGTGCACGGTGTCTGGTTGTAGAACTGGGCACGTACGAGTCGATCCACAGAGACGAGGGTGTGCTCTTATATGATCAAGGCTTGCTAACTGAATTCTAGTGACGTAACAAGTGACAACAGATGGTGAAACAAGATGTTTTGCCGATACGGCTGAGTAGTAGTGTGGTGACTCTAAGCTAAGGCAAAGAAGTAAACAGATAGAGATACTAGGGTGTCGAATCCACCGCTAATCTACGCTGTGTCTTTTACTCATGACATTGTTCTTATTCTTATGCTAGATAAAGGCAAGGTGTCAAGTCTGCCTTAACCTAAAGTGTTTCTCCGCTTGACAGGTTAATCGCAACTAAAGTATATCTCCCAAGTATTACTTGTCTAATTACAGTACAAATAATCGAGGAACATAATAAACAATTTAAACTTGGGTTGTAGCATAAACAACATAGAGTGAATCAAACTACAAAGCATCCATGGCGTTGGTATGCCTTTGTGAGAGCAAAAATGCTATCATCTTGAGATTAATTCCATCTAGAAAGTATTCAAACATTCAAGAACAGTTCATGAAGAAGAACACAGAAATAAACTAGGGTTTCATCTCAAACCCTAGCAGAATTAAACTAAAACATCAAGAACATAACAAATAACAGCAAAATAAACCTAATTGACACTCCGGCTAATCCAGGCGTAACCTTCTACATACACAGACCACTTCAATTTATACATGCAACATAAAACCCTAACCCTAATTTCAAAAATCGAAATTAAAATTACATTAAACCTCTCACCCACGTCGCTCTGAATCGTTGTCTTCTCTGTCAATCGGCTCTGCAACTCCATGCTGGGGTTATTGTCGAGAAACCCTAATTCTCACTGTCTTAACCCTAGCTTCTAGGATGAGAGAAGCTAAAGGTTGAGAAAGGTAGAACTAGGGTGTGGGGAGGAAGTCGAGATGCAGGCGTTGTCAGGTGAGGTGATGGAGGTGGTTGCTCTGCAACTTTGGTCGGGGAAGAAGATGAAGGTGTTGCAGAGGTTTCTGTCGGGTGAAGGGAAGAAAGAGAAGAAGGAGAGGAGAAATGAGGTGAGTCGAGAGGGTATAGGGTATAGGTCGATACAGTGTTGAGCAGGTACAGCGAGGTATGATGAGAACGCTGCACCGAGCATTGGATTTGGCTGGGAAGATCTGAACGGATGAGAATGGTAAGCGGTTTTGGTGTGATATGGTGTTGCACGGAGCATCAAAAGATGATGTGTAAGAGCTGGAGCGACCGTTGGATGTAGCTGAGGGAGATCTCAATGGCTCAGAGTGAGCGGGCTTGGATCCGGGTCGTGGGTCGGAGATGGATAGCTCGAGCCCATGTATGTAAATGAGTTGCTACTTGTTGGGTTGCAACTGTTGCGCGCGCGGGCTTCGGCTTTCTGCTCCTTGGGCACTTGACTCCAATTCTTCGCTCTTTTGGCTCCTCAGATTCTCCGAGCTTTATTTATTTCCTAAAAACACAAAATTAATTAATACAAATATTTATTCTTGAAAACAAGGAAAACACAGAATGCAGGATAATATCGATTTCTAAGCGCAAAAGACGAGTAAAATGCCAATAAAAGGTGTATAAATATGCACTATTTGGCACTCATCAAATACCCCCAAACCTGAATTTTACTTGTCCTCAAGTGAAACGAGAAAATAAGAAATCCTAACTATACCCCCATCGCAGTCTCTCGAATGCATTTAGCGTATGCACTAAGCCTTTAAACCCCTAGGTGTCGCTAGTGGACGAGTTGTAGTCTCGTGAGGGTTTACAAGTGGTGTACCCACAAAACCTTCTCCAACTTCAGAGTGTAAAAGAGTCTCAAGCATCCAAGAAGCTATGAGTATATAGAGTTTCTGCATGCTAGTAATGAGAAGTTAGAACTATCGAAGAACGCATTCTCATCCTTAAGTGCCGAGCGAGAAGTAACCATACCATATGAAAGAATTCGGATTCGATTGTGATCATAAGTCTCAACTTCGCCTCACCATTAGGGTTTTATGATAATTGCACTCAAAAAGATCGCTTTTTAGTCTCTCATGTGTGCGAGCGGGAATAAAAAGAGAGAAATCCTGCACACGTTGTAGGTAAGAAGGATAACCTTCCGAAATAAAATCGAGACTCCACGAAGTGTGGACAAAAGAATCTTTTTCGATGATCTCTAAGAAAGGAAATCAACCATTAGCAAGGGTGGGAGTACTCACTCACTTCTCACCCGATCGGCAATTAACATCAATCTCTCATAAGAACCATAGAAACGTCTTCAATCTTCGGTCTTCGGTCTTGATCTTCGGTCTTCAACTATTGATGACGAACTTACGAACTTCACAAAAACTTAATAATAATTTTTTTTTTTTTTTTTTTTTTTTTATTATTTTTTTTTTTATTATTATTATTTTTTTTCAAGTACATGGAAAAATAATACAACACATTTTTTTTTTTTTTTTTTTTTTTTTTTTAACAAACGCTAACAACGATAAAATTTAAATTTTCACAAACTTCATTAATTCTCATCTTCTTTTCCTTTGAAATATGTAACCTTGGACTATCTCAACTTTTCTTCAAATATTCGCTAATGCTCAAAACTGTGACGATGATGTGTTTCTATGGGTCCGTTGGTTGAGAGAGAGAGTGATGCTAACTAACAAATCGATATTTAGAAGGAGTTTTCATCTTTAGACGTCACCCTCATGATTGACGGAATTAGCACTCAAGAGATCAAAAGTAGTCTGAAAGTGGTGCGAAGTTGGGTAGCTCACCATTCCTACCCGGAATTGACGTACGGTGACACACACTCTAAAAGCTTTTCTAGAAAGTCACAAAGAGTGAAGGTCGGTACCTCGCTTGATGTAAAATGGGTAGTCTCCACTATGGTTGATCACAATTCTACTACCGAATATCTAAAACAACACCTAATTCGCCCTCCGGTATGGTTAAATCCAACTTTAACGCTCTAATCAACTAAGAAACCCGATTGCGTTCTCCGGTACTTCCAATTTCTGTTATTTCGGTCAGAATCTCTATGTAAACATAGCTAAAAGCATGCTAGTGACTCTAAAATCTCTAAAAGTTGGAGGTTTTTATTTGCAAAAAGTTTTTTTGAATTTTTGAATATATATATATTTTTTTTTTTTAAATGAAAATAAAAGATTAAAAAGACTAAAAACTCTAAATGCAAATGCACCCCCAAACCTAAATCAAACATTGTCCTCAATGTGTCAACAGATAGGAAAAATTTAAACAGTCACATACCATGAGAACTATGCTGATAAGATAAAAGGGAAGAGATTACCGGTATGTCGGCGGGAGCAAGGTTGAGCTTCATTAGTCAAGGCTAGAATCCAATATTCTCAACGGAGATCATATCGGATTAGCATAATATATGTGCAAGAAGACTCAACCGAATCAAGAAAAGAAAAATTTTAACAAGTCCTACTGGATATATACAATGAAAATTCACCATAAACTAACAATCTAAAGAGTTGAGGATCAACCCAATAGAAAATATATACAAACATTAACAGCCTTACACAAATATAATATGAGAGTGCAAGTAAGACTGCAAATGGGAATGAGTTTCCCCCAAACCTAAACTTATGAATGGGTGTGTTTGAAAGCACAAAATCTTGCAATTTTAAAGGTACATCATGCAAAAGGTCTAACTCAAAATGAGTTTTACTAATAACAGGCAGACATACACATTCCAACTGTGGTTCCCTAAAGGTGTTATACTTTGATGCAAAATAGTCCAAGAGGACTTGGGAAGCACAAAGTTCTAGGCCTAAGTTAGGCATTTTCAGAAAAGTTGGTTTTGCAATTTTGTGACAAACTACACCTAGGTTTGGTGGAGGAGTATCAATTTGTGACTCAGGAGAGAGGTTAGGTGAAGGAGTTTCATTTTTAAAATCATTTGTACCATCACACACTTTCCTAAAGTCAAAAGAGGGTAAATCATGTTCATTTTCACAGGATAATTGCACAGGTTCCACATCAATATCACATGCATGAATATCAGAAGAAGCATCATTCATAGGGTTCACAGGAGAGACAATTAATATCTCTGAACCTAAAGATTCTATTACATTTTCAAAATACACATGCTCTTCATATTCATCATCATCGTCATCATCATAGCAAGAATTCATCTCTCCATTCAAAATGGTAGTATTTTTAGTGTACTCATCTACCTCTAGATTAGGTTCATATTCAATGTTAATTGCATGAGTAAGACTAGAAACACTATTTTCAATCCTATCATTTTGTAACTCAATCGGGAGTTCCTTTGAAGAATCATCTTGAGTTGTTCCATTGAAGGAGAGTCTTCACTAGTGGGTATACAGTCCTCATATGGATATTCATTGTACGGTTGTGCATGAGGTTCACTAGAGAAGGGAAATTCAGACATGTTGCTATATGGATGGTCATGCATTGCATTCATTTCAAGCCTAGCATTTAGCTCCATGAGTGTATCCATTGTTGATTGCAAACTAGGAGTTGGGGAGTATAAAATTGTTCATCTCCCCACTGTGGTGAATGATGCATGTGTGCGGGTTGATTATGGTCCCAATAGTCACTTCTAGACACTTCGTACATTGGATTATCATGGTTTTCCCTAGACTGTCTAAAATCATGCAAGATATAACAGTATTCAGCAGGGTGGTCTAAGCCACCACATAAGGTGCAAGCATGCATTTCATATTGCCTAGAAAAACTAGATTCGACAGATTGCCTTTCTAAAGCAGATTGCCTATCTAAAGCAGATAGTCGAGCCTCTAATTGATCTAAAAGTGATGACTGGGGTATGAGAAAATTGTTCATTTTCAACCTGTGGTGGATGATGTATATGATCATA
>JAJJWW010000409.1:0-183981 GCA_023531295.1 Papaver armeniacum | reverse complement strand
ATAAAATACACACGATACTTCACAAGTATCGACTTTACGAATAACACGGTTATTCAATTCCAAGATTACATGCTATCTTTTGTGGATCCACGATCCACACATTCCAGAACATCAATCATGTCACAAACCGGGGGGATACATACGGGGTATTGGTCTCGGCGGTTTACAACGTGCGACGTGCAACGCGCATCACAAGAACGTGTCGGAAGTCATGGACGGTTAGAGATGAACAGGGAGAAGTGGGCAAGACTAGTCGTGTGGCACCGACGCACAACTCCATTACTCCATCACTCCACTTCCTCCACTTCCCACGAGAGACGTGAATAAGGCTCAATGACTTGTATAAATAGGTTCTCCGCCCTATTTCAAACAACAACACAAGTCCGCATTTGAGACAAAAACCAAGTGTTAATACAAAAAACGTATTCCAACACCCCGAGCTTGCTTGCATCAATCACAAGCCTGCTCACCTTTCTGTTACAAGTCATAAGCAAGCCAACACCTTCACAATCTCAACACCTTCTTCGCTTCCTCCCTAAGATCAACCCCATCTCCTTCACTTTGTGACCAGAAACAAGTCCTGGAACGCCATTTCTTGGTTTAGGCCGGACTTGCACGAGATTGATCTCTCGAATCTACAAGCACTCACCGCGCAGTGTATTTTTTTAAGGTTTAAATTCATTCCTCATCCACACCCCAAATTACCAAATTCTGCAGGAGTAGTTTTCACCCATAAACAACTTCTCAGCAATTATTTCTAAATTTGCGAACCTAGGATCTTTGACATCATTAGGGTATAAAGATCCCTTACCAATGCCACGGTTAGCGAATTCAAGCATTAGACGGATGCAATCACCACTTAATTGATAAACAGCTCGCGCGCGAATTTCTCGTGAGCAAGAATTTCATAGAATAAAGGCATCTCGGGATCATAAAGAGGAATGGGAAGGCCTGCGAGGAGTTGACCTAGCGAGATTATAATTTTCTGATCATCACACTGATGATCAGAAAATAGTTTTGCAGAAAGAATTGATGAAGATTCTTGATCAGGAATGGTTGATAGGGTGAAACCCTTCTCTTGCAAATTCTTTTGAACTTCATTGAAAAGGGGTTTATATGTACGACCAAGTGAAGCCATTATTAGAGTATGGGAATGAATGGAGAATTGAAGATTAAGAGAATGAAAAAAGGAAAGATTTGCAGTAGCAGAAGCGCAAATTGCGGAGGAAGAAAATTGAAGAAAAGTTGCAGAGGGAAAATAAAAGAAAAGAAGAGAAAGATGAGAAAACTATATATAGAGAGAAAGATCCTCGAGATAAACGAAGGCATTTAATGCGATTGGGAAAAGAATGGCCAAGAATAAACGGTTGAAAGAAACGTGTCAAGAAAAGAATGGAAGAAAAAACATCTGTAATAAGCTCCGTGTGAAAATACGGGACTAAAACTGATAAAGATGAACAGTTGCGGCGTTTCAAAACATTGGTTCTCATGACATTCTCTCCTTCGCAGAGAAGACATGAGAAGAGTCAAGATGTAGGATCAGAATATCGCAACCTCAATACTTCGAGAGATTAATAAACGACAACATCACGAAGGAGTCGCAGGGAAGTAAAATAAATGACGCAATGGATGACGACAGTCAGAACACAAGGAAGATGTGAAAATCTGGCGAAGGCTAAGAGTGTCGCGAGGATGAATACTTATACACTTGCGACACTTCGCGAGTCATTCCCGAAAATAAAGGACAGCTTAGCTGTCATCCACTGTGTACTACCCTATATAAAGGAGTGAGTAAGTCTGTCGTAGGGGAGAGTTTTTTTTTTAATTGTGAAGCAAGTCTTTAGGAGAGAGAAAATTTGTAGTCATTGTAATTTCTTTAGCTCTGTTCTATCTTTCTTTGTAAACATTTCAAGAAAACAATCAATAAAATTTACAATATTCATCTTCTAATGATTTAGTTGTGATTAATTCTATTGAGGGGTGTAGTGTAGGATTTCCTGCAACTACAACGATAACAAAAAACACAATAATAATGTAAATGCTACTAAGTTATCATGAGACACAAAGATTACTTGGTTCGATTTTCGTCTACGTCCACGGGGTAATGAGTGATGATTTTTATTAAATTGTAGTGGTTACAAGATATTAAATGCTTCCCAAAGTAATGAAGAGAACTCAAACAAGTACAAATACTAAGTTCTAAATATTAAAGAGGTACAAGCTTAAGCCTAGATCTAACTCAGTTATTGCGTGTCCCTTCTTTGGAAATGAAGCTCAGTATTTATAGCCCCTCCCTCATCAGGTACATCCTTGTTGTCTTTGGATCCATCAAGATCTGATGTATCTTTTGTACGGGTTGTACCTTCGTCGACCACGTGCCCTCTCCGATCCGACCATGCCACCTCATCTTACCCGCGCACCCTCGGTAACTGCCAATTCTTAGTACAAGTTGTACCTTCGTTGGCCGCGTACCTTTGCCGGTCAGTCTATGCCACCTCATTCTTATCCACGTGCCATGATAATATGCACCAAGGTAGAGCTTTATTGCATTTAATGCTGAGTAAACGCCTCAGCTGTCTCTGACCATCCGACAGCTGCCACCTCCCTAGTCTAGGGCCTATCTTTCCATCTTCTCCATTGATGCATCCTTCCTCAAGATAAGATAAAGCAGATCGAAAAGGGATCCCTACTTCTCGAGTATCCGTGTATCACTAGGATTTATACACGACCTCCAAGATCGTGACACGTGTATAAGAAATAATTGGTATTCACATATTTTACACACCATTTCACAAAAACGATGAAACATGGGTTGGAAAAAGTGTGTCCCCTACCAACTTGGAATCCATTAAGTTGGACATTCACTTCTTCCGAGCTTGGAATAGGTTGCATTCAAGGGAAAAACGAGCTGGTGCTTTCCTCGGTTAAGATGCATATTTTAATAGTACATGCATGTACACATGTGATTCAAGGGGGTAAACTTCAAAACGATTTTCACGGCAATTAGCAGTAACTAATCACAAACAGTTCAATTCCAGCACTATTTTTTTCATTTTTTCATTTTATTTTTCTACAAGAAAAGAAAAAGTAGGAAATACCATTAGGTCCTAGGAATAATATATTAGAGAGAGTCTAGTCCGGTTGACTCCGTCATGTGTCTGTTTGGTCCTATTTGAGAAAATATATTATAGTTTGGTCCTAGAAATTATGTTTTGGTCCTGGGATGACGTCATGGATGATGTAAATGTCATCTTGTAGTGGCAAAAATACCCTTTTGAGACCATTACATCATCCATGACGTCACCCTGGGCATATATACTCAATTATCAAGAGAGTAGAAATCATTTTCAGATTTACATTCTCTCTCCTCTCGGTTCTCCCTTTCTTCTCCGCCGCTGCAATTTTTCTAGGGTTTTTTATTTTTTTTCAAATGCTGCAATTGTTTACAGAGATGAAATTGTAGAGATTGATTGCAGAGATTGATTTACAATGATGTTAAAGATTAATTTATAGAGATTATGAAGATAAATTCGAAGATTTACAAAGAGATTATGACGAAATCTTCGAATGTTGTTGAAGAGATTATGACGAATCTGTTGTTGTTGTTGAAGATTCATCTGCTCCCGTGGAAGATTTAATTAGGTTTTATTTTTTTTCTCTGCTGTTGAAGTTCATCATGATGTTGCTGCTTGATTATAGATCTGAAAACGACGAAGAAGAAATCACCTTGATTACATGAACCGACGAAGAAGAAATCACCTTGATGACAGATCTGAAAACGACGAAGAAGAAATCACCTTCTTCTGCTGTTGAAGTTCTCTGTTGCTGCTTGATTATAGATCTGAAAATGACGAAGAAGAAATCACCTTGATGACAGAGTTCATCTTGTTGCTGCTGCGATGAAGACGACGAAGAAGAAATGAACCGATGCTGCTATTTTAATGAGATGAACTCGTGTTTGAACGAACCAAATATCTTTGCTTTGCTTTCGTGTTAATGAAATCTGCTGCTGCTCGTGTTAAGATCTTATACGAACCAAATCTGTTGCTCGATGTTTATTCTCAGATCTTATACGATGAAGTCTGTTAAGACGGATGTTTGCTGTTGTTGCTGTTTTTGGAGGCGATGAATACGACGAACAACAACGATGTTGCTGCTGTTGCTGCTGTTGAACGATGTTGCTGTTAAAGAATGATGAAGACGATGAATAATGATGTGTTGTTGATGTTGAAGATGATAAAGATTATGTTGATAATGTTGTTGAAGATGAAGATGATTGTTTGTTGTTGCTGCTGATGTTTTTTATGGACTTCATTCCTGGGAATAAAGTCTGTTTTTTTAGCTTTTTGTATGGACTTCATTCCTGGGAATGAAGTCTGTTTTTTTTAGCTTTTTGTATGGACTTCATTCCTGAGAATGAAGTCTGTTTTTTTTAGCTTTTTGTATGGACTTCATTCCCGGGAATGAAGTCTGTTTTTTTAGCATAGCTTTTTGTATGGACTTCATTCCCAGGAATGAAGTCTGTTTTTTTTTAGCTTTTTGTATGGACTTCATTCCCGGGAATGAAGTCCCTTTTTTTAGCTTTTTGTATGGACTTCATTCCCCGGGAATGAAGTCTGTTTTTTTAGCTTTTTGTATGGACTTCATTCCCGGAATGAAGTCTCTGTTTTTTTAGCATAGCTTTTTGTATGGACTTCATTCACTGGAATGAAGTATGTTTTTTTTATGGACTTCATTCCCGAGAATGAAGTCATTTTTTTGTATGGACTTCATCCATTCTTGTTTTTTTAGCTTTTTTGTATGGACTTCATTCCTGGGAATGAAGTCTGTTTTTTTAGCTTTTTGTATGGACTTCATTCCTAGGAATGAAGTCTGTTTTGTTAGCACGGAAAATCTCTTACAAAAAAAAAATTTAACACGAAAAGGTATTTTTGTCTATTTAAATATTTTTAAATAATTATGGACCAAACAGTAAAGGCATTTGACCAAAGGACTAAACAGACATGGGCCCACCTAAAAAAGGACCAAACTATATTTTTCCCAAAGAAAAATTCAACGAGATAACATTTCCGAATTTCGAATATAAAAGGAGAATAGAACTAACAATCTAGTCTAGTACAACAAAAACGCTTAAAGGAAAACACCTACAAGTGTCGAAAGAGTATTTGAATGAAAAATACAACATTTCAGGCATAAAACATCATCCTTCAATTCTAAAGCATGGATAAACTTAGGCAGAAAATGTGAAATGAACGCATGTAAAACTTGTAATACAATAGCCTAATAATAAAAGAAAGAAAAGAAACCGATGTTTTAACATGAAGTTCAGAAGCCGAAAACTTCCAACTACTACTAAGTATATACCCAAAATGTACCATAAGACTTCACAATGGCATGTTTCCATTTGCATATTCTACAATTTTTTTTTAAGAACTTCAGGTTATGATTCCGTAATCACCATAAGTCAGAAGACTTGTGATGTTAAACTAAAGCACTTCGGAAAAATTAGTCCTCGTTGGCAGTGACTTCCACGTCTCCCTCTTGTGAGTCACCATCAGAGTTCAGTTCCAGGTCTTCTAACATGATGCCCTCTTGTGAGTCAACAACCCAGAACAGGTCCATGCAAAGGCTTTCTAACATGGCAGCAACATGCCTGGGGTTCATCGAGTTACTCGGGCTACTCACACCACCTGGGTTGCTCAAGTCGGCTGTCCCACTTGGGCAACTCACATCACCTGAGCTACTCGACACCGGTAAGTATTCCAGTAATACCATACCAGTTCTCCCCCTTTTAAAATAGTAGGATATCATGTAGGCATCTTCCATTTCATCAAGAATTGATTCTCCATTTTCATCCCTCCCCAAGTCGCTGAAACAATAGCAGTACTCTTCCTTTAAGCCTCCAAGACAACAAACGGCATTTCTGAAAGTCAACACAGTGTCATCTTCATCCACTGTCACAACACTCTTTTTTAGTTCACCGAATGCATCCAAATAGTGACATGAAAGCATTAATTGATGATCACTTCTTTCCGGCTTCACCGTCATAGTTATTTCCAGAAACTTCTTCACGTCACTGTAGTACATGGCTAAGCTGCGATTCAAGTTCTCGCCTTCAATAACCTGAATATTCCCCTCTGCTGGTAGATGTACAGCTAGAACTTGGCGAAATGGAGATATACCCAAATCCTGATTAATTTTCTTTTTCAACTGGTAGAATTTTTGTCGATAATTGACGTAGTAGTTTAATGTTACTGGTTGTGGGTTGTCAGCGTGGATTACAACGTGAATCAAAGGAAGCATGGCAGGAAATGCGATGATGATGCGCTTCTGTAGTTAATTCCAACAAACACAAAATAGAAATTTGAGCCAAAAATATGATAAAAAGAGTTAAATACATGTAATTGCGATGGTAAATGATCAGACAGAAAAAACCATCCATAAAGACCTTAATCACTTGTGTAACATCGGAAAAAAAATGGGTACACAACAAGGTAGTATTAATCATAAATTCTACCAAGTACATCTAGATTCTTAGAGTCCATGAGCTAAGTTCCATACCATGCATGATCCTCAATCTAAATAAGAAAACGAAAATCACCCATGATGCCGTCCGATAACTCACAGTATTGAGTTTTCAAAACAGGCCTAAATCCATTGTTGGGAAAAAATGTCTCAACCAGGCCAACAAATTACACGTAATTTCGAAAACAAAAACATGTTAGGGTTGAACAACAGAGAGAAATGTAACTCATCCAAATAAACTCAGTGAGGTCTAACAAATTCACAAAGGTATCAGAAGGGGTTTTCCTGTAAAAGTTTCACATAATGTAATACTACTACTAGTAGAAGAGAAGACGATGTAGAAACTATTTGCCAAAGGATAACAAACCAATTTACCAAATAAGATCAAGAACCTTTGATTACATAAACCCTAAACCAAACTGACCAATAACAAATTGCGGATTACTCAAACAGAACAAGCAGCAACAAACTACACTAATAAAATCAACAAATCAAAATTTTCATATAAGCGTTAAATTTAAGCATACCTGGTAAATCTCTGCTCAATCTCGTAAAACCCTAGTTACTATTTATTCTTCTTTCTCTGCTGGCAGACTATTTATTCTTCTTTCTCTGCTGGCAGACTCTTCTCTGCTTGGCAGACTTGGGGTTGGGGTTTATATATTCCACTAGATGACTGCTGTAGCAATTTGGGCCGACTAAAAACTCCACAAGACATTTTCTTAATGGTCAACTGAATAAGTCGCACACAATGTGGGTATCAAAAATGAGTAGACCTACACATATTTTCAACTATTAAACTAGCATCATTCTCGTGGAAGAATGACACCCTAAAAATATTAAATTTTCAGGACTACACTCTACATTTTATTTCTTTCTGAAACTAAATCTAAAAGATGCTTAATGAGAATCATTCTGAATTATTTTCCCAATATCCACATTGTTGACCCAGATGGAATTGCTGGAAGTTTAGCAATTGCTTGGGTATATGGTTTTCATTTTGAAGTTGTTCAGTGGAACCTAAATATGATCAATGTCATAGTTAAAAATAATTTCAACTCTAAATAATGGCTTCTAACTTGGTTTTATGGTGCTCCTAAACATGAACATAAACTAGAAATTATGGGATATCTAGAAGAGATAGCATATAGAGTTAATTTAAGCCAAATGCCTTGGTTGGTAATAGGGGATCTTAACATTATTTTCAATAGTGAAGAAAAGGAAGGAGGATTGCCTTTTGATAGGAAAAAAGTAGAGCCAATTCTAAATCTCATAAATAGAACAGGATTAGAAGACTTAGGGTTCACGGGAAATATATTTACTTGGAGCAATAAAAGAAAAGGTGCTGCAAATATCAAGCAGAGGCTAGATAGAGCTCTGGCTAATGCAGAGTGGATTATAGAATTTCAGGGAGTTTCTCTTGAAAACTTAGTTGCTATAGGCTCAGACCATGGACCTATCTACTTAAGTCTAAATACAAATAATTTGGGTCAAAGTCATACTTTTAAGTTTTACGATACCTGGCTTAAAGAACCAACATGTTTAGAAGTAATAAAAAAATCTTGGAGTCATATTATTTCTTCCCCTGCAGAAGACTTACTTCATAATATTTCGGTTTTGGAAGAAAATTTAAGTGAATGGAAAAAAAAAATGTTTTTGGGAAACCAAACAAAAAAATAAAGTTACTCTTAAAACAGATTGACATAATTTCAGCTAAACCTATAGAGATTGCTAATACTGAGCTCTTAAACAAAAAATTGCTTGAATTAGAAGCCTTGCATGATACTCGGGAAGAGATTGCGAAACAACAATCTAGAAACAATACGATTGCTCTAGGGAAGAGAAATACAAAAAATTTCCGTGTAACAACTTTGAAAAGAATGAAAAGAAACAATATCGACTGCATACAAGACAAATATAACATAGTAGTTTCCTCTAGGCAAGACATGGAAGAAGTTTTGACTTCCTACTTCTGTGACCTCTTCTATGAAACCTCTAATAACTTAGACAATGAAATTTTCAAGCATGTCAAACCTTGCATCTCGTTAGAAGAAAACATTTCTATAACTGTTATTCCAAGTTCAGAGGAAATTTGGGATGTGGTTAAGAAACTAAAATCTAACAAAGCTCCAGGGCCTGACGGCTTCCCTGTGAGTTTTTTTAAACATAATTGGGAAATAGTTGGAACTCAACTTATCTCAGTAGTTCAAGATTTTTTTACGATTGGAAAACTACACCAAGACTTAAATCAAACTTTTCTCTTCTTGATTCCTAAAGTTAAGAATCCAAAAAATCCTGCAGACTTCAGACCAATTGGTCTATGCAATACCCCTTATAAAGTCATAGCAAAATAGTTAGCCAATAGATTCAAAAAGTCATTGGAAAAAATCATATCTCATCTGCAGTCTGCCTTCCTCTCTTCTAGACAAATCTCAGAGAACATTATTGTTGCTCATGAGATTGTCCATTCTATGAAGAAAAGTAGGAAAAAAACAGGGAACATAGGAGCTAAAATAGATATGTCAAAAGCTTTCGATAGAGTAAATTGGCAATTCTTAATTAAAACATTACAATACTTTGATTTTTTTGAACATTAGTGTAATTTAATATTCCAATGCATCTCAACCTCCTCTATTTCTGTCTTATTGAATGACAGTCCTTGTAAAGAATTTAAACCTTCTAGGGGGATCAGACATGGAGATCCTTTATCTCCCTTTCTATTTATCCTTTGTATGGAAGTTTTTTCCAGGCTACTTTGCCACTTAGAAGCAACTAAACAAGTCCCAGGCATAAAACTCACACCAAAATCTCCACCCGTTTCTCACATGTTTTTCGCAGATGATCTTCTGTTTTTCACTAAAGCTGATCTACATAGTTGTAAAAATCTATTAGAAGCCATAAATCTATTCAGTATCTCTTCTGGTCAGGTCATAAATTTCAACAAATCAGGGTTGTTTTCAGTTAAAAGGTTCATAGCAAACATCAAGGCATAATCTCTAGGATGATGAAAATAAAGAAAATTAACATTAAAGATACTTATCTAGGAGTGCTACTTTTTGTAGATAGATCTAAACTGAAATCCTTTGATAACATTATAGAGAAAATGGAACATCGAGTCAAAAACTGGTTAGCTAAGGTTCTTTCTCAGTCTAGTAAGATTGTCTTAAATAAATCAATTCTTTCTAGTATGCCTATTTTCAGTATGGGTTGCTTTGTTTTACCAAAAAAAAATAACTAAAAGAATCAATGACATACTGAGGACTTATAGTGGGGTAAAAATAAAAACTCCAAAGGAATCTACATCAAAGCTTTTGATTTCTTATGTAAACACATCAATCAGGGAGGTTTAGGTTTCAAAGAGGCCAATAAAGTTAATCAAGCCATGATCAGTAGGATAGCTTGGAGATTAGTTAGTATCCCTGATGATCTTTGGGCTAAAATTCTGAAGGGGAAATATTTCTAAAAAACTGGTGCTTTACATTCCAAGAAGAAGTCTTCGGCCTCTTGGATATGGAAATGCATCTTACAAGGCATTGAACACATAAAAAAAATACTCTTTCTGGGAAGTAGGGAATGGTTTCTCTATAAACATTTGGAATGAAAAATGGTTACCCAGTAGAGATCAACTCTTGATCAATTGTATTTCTTATAACTCCAATATAACACTTTTGTATGATTTGATAAATCATGACACAAAGAAATGGAATGAACCTTTATTACTTTCTCTTTTTGACAGATCCTTAGTCTCTGGAATCATGACATTAGATTATATAGCTCAACTGATGGTAAGTCAAAAAAAAGATAAACTGAGATGGCTACTTACCAGAAATGGCGAATTTTCTGTCAAATCTTTGTATGCTAAGTTGTTAAATCCCATGGGATCAATTGCACCAGAAACTAAAAGCTTTTGGCAAGGATTATGGAACATGGACACCTCTCAGAGAATTAAATTGTTTACATGGAAGTGTTTACAAGATACTTTACCAACAAGAAAAAAATTAGGTTCACATCTGGATGTAGAAACACAGTGCATTTGCTGTCAACAAGCTATAGAATCAAGTTATCATCTTTTCTTTGAATGTGATTATGCTACAGCAGTCTGGCCCCAATGGCTATACAGGGAGTAATTTATAACTCTACAAATACTTCTTTCTTGGAAAATTATAATGAATTTCTCAAAGGAGATACTAATTCTATTCTATGGCATTGGATGCAACCAAATGCTGGTTCATTTGGAAAGACAGATGTCTCAGGGTCTTTGAAAAAAAAGGAAAGAACACCAGAACAGCTTTCAAGGGATATTCTACGTCATTTCACATATTGGCACCCACATAACTCTAGTATTAATCAACACAATCACAAGAAAAATACTGCAAGGAACATACAATGAATATTTCCTAGTAGAAACACTATTAAACTAAATTGTGATGCATCTTGGGTGTCAAAAGATACTAATGCAGGTTTTGGTTTTATGCTGCGCAATTGGCTAGGTATAGGAAAATGAGTAGGAATGGGAGTTTTCAGGGCATCAACAGCAGAAGAAGCAGAAGATCTAGCTCTTCTGCACACAACAAGATGGGCCATAGAAAACAACTTGCAGAATCTGGTCATGATGCGTGTCGTAACCACAAAAAATTAATTAATATTTTTCCACCTAATTAACAAGTAATATAGTGTAGTCAAGTTCGTTCCCACGAGGAGCAAGAGATTCTTAGTTGTAAAAATTGTCACAAAAAGGGGGGTGTAAGGTAAAAGAAAGTAAACAAAGCAATTAAAAGATAAAGTTAAAATCAATAAGAGAGACAAGATCAAGGAATCCTTCTTCGTTGCAAAACAATGATTCAAGTTATGTTATTTTCCACTTTTTATTAGTCACAGATTATCACCAACCGTAGGTAAAGCAGCTAGATCAGTGCTAAACCCCTAAATCCTTGTATCACCGGATACGGAAGTTCTCGACTACCGGATTCTATTTACCAAACCACCTAGTAGTAGATCACTCAAGACGTAATTTAAATAAACGCATTAAGATTTATGAACTTATTAGGTTGATATTAGTAGTTAGACTCTTAGATCAAGGTCTACTTGCTAACGTTGTTTTCACACACAATTGCTCCACGGAATCCCTCCGCAAGGTCTCGTGTTTGCTACTTGTGTAAAGAGTCAAGAAACAATTACTTATCCCCTAACTTTCACTAGCTTTAGATCAAATTAACAAATCAATTTACCGTGCACTCTAAACAATCTATCAATCAACCATGAATGTATAAACATTCCTATTAGTAAAAACAAACGATAATCATGTGAAAAACTTCAAGATAGAATTGAAAACAAAACTCAAATTATATATTAAGAACTAGGAATTCATCCTCAATCAATAAGAAAATTAGCTACTCATGCTAAGGAGTTCACACAAAGAATAAAGAAAAGAGAAGTGTTGTGTGTGTAAAAAGGTATGTAAAGATGTGTGTAAAAAGGTGTGTAAAGATGTGTGTAAAAAGGTGTGTAAAAAGATGTTTTGAAGTGTGTAGAGAACTTCTCTATTTATAGGCTTCAATGTTCTTCAAATCTTCCAAGGAATAGAACCCCTTTCCTTTAGCAATTCAATTTCCAAGTCCAAGCTTTTCTCAAATCTTCCATCTTCTCTTTCCAAATTTGAACCCAATTCCACAAACCCATGAGTTTAGATGATTCTAGAGAATTCTTCACAAATTTTCATCCAATTTCCAAATCTAAGTCTTCACACCCATCTCCAATTAGTCCTACCAAGCCCATGTGTGAGAAAAAAAAACCCATGTAAAATTATGTCCAAAATCCGTCGCCGGAAAACTGGGATTATGGCCGGAAATCGGCCGGAAAAGTGACCGGAAAGTAGCTCAGGTGACCGGCAAATTCCACCCGGTCACCTGTCAACGATTCAACTCGGTCGGGTCAACTCAGTCAAGGTCTAGTCGTGTGAGTCAACTCAGAGTCAGACCGAGTCATGTGAGTCAGGATCTAACTAGCCTGACTGAGCTTGGCATGAGCCATTGCAGGCCTAAGCTTCTGCTGCACTATCATTGTGCTTCACCATTCAAACTCCAGCCATGATGGCCCTGGGTTACCAACTGCATCCATTTGAGCTTCACCATTCAACCAATTCTTCTCATCCTAACAGCAGCTCTCAATTAGCCATATCTCCTCAGCCAAAACCATGGCAACACCAGCAAGAACTCCACCAGGCCATATACCCTTCTCGGCCATGAACCAACACCACTCTGTATCTCCTTTTCCATAGCATCAACAACAACTTATCCTGCAGCTGCAAAACCCATTCACAATCCCAGGCCAGCTCCACTATTTCAGCCTTTTCATTTCAGCATCAGAGACCCAGTTCAATCCTGCACACAGTTAAGCTTCAACTCCACCTGCAATAGCTTTGTAACCATTACCATTCTTTGATCACCTCCTGCCAAGCATGAGCAAACCCTAACATACATCCGAGCATTCCCGTAGCCTCTCAATCCCACGACTTCATCTCGCAAATCACCACCATCACTTGCCATTCATTGTTATCACCAGGTTCCATATCCACTAATGCAGCTCTATTCATTACCAGCCTAGGTTTCATGTCATCTGCAGCTGCAAGCAACCTAGCTCAGGCTAATATTTCCATTGCCAAAACCATGGCAACACACATAGCAGCACCACTACCTGCTATCATTTCTAGTTCCACCACCAGATTCCATCTCTGCAATCAGCTTCAACATTAACATCACATGTAGTTCATTCACTATGCTTCTCAATCCTGTAGCTTCAACTCAAGACCACCCTAGCAAACCTCATAACAACAGCAGCTGTAACCCATATCAGTTTCATCGTCTCTGATTTCAACAACAACACCACTTTCCTGAATTTCAAAACCCATTTTTCATCCATCTCCAAGCTGCTTTAGATTCAAACCCATCTTTATGTTGAACTCAGAGAACCCATTCTCTACAATATCAGACAAAAACCATTTTAATAGCATCTCTTCCCTGTATAGCATTACAGCTCAACTCACATACCACCTCATTCTTATAATCCAGGCATCTCCACTTCCTTCACCAGCTCCATTCCTACTAGTGATATCACCATAAGCTCAAGACCACTTTCATCTACATCTCGGCTCGAATTGAATAGCAACAACATCTTGTTTCTTCCCTCGAATCCCTGCTACTAATTAGACTCAGACAACCATTGCAATCAACAGCTTCTAATCCCTGTCTTGATTTCATCATTGATTTCTTACAAATTGGTCTCAGTCGTCACCAACCCATCTTTGTTCTTCATCTAACTCAGCCACCGAAACCCATTAACTCATACCAGATCCCCATCTTATTACCTGAGTTTCTTCATAACACCAACAACGACAGCTTCCCTGTCTCCTCTGTTGAATCTCTTTTCTATTCGATGGCAACAATCATTTATACCAAAACCCCAGCTCCTGAGATCCCAAATTCTCTCAAATCACTCACCGATTTCTTCCAATCTCGAACTCATTTCAGATTTAACAGCAGCTTCAATCCCTCCTTCCAATCGATACCCAGTTCTTATTCCTTCTTCCTCGTCTTCTTGGTTGAACATCGACCACCATTTCCTAGTGTTCTTCTCAATCTCTCGGAATCACAGTGCAGCCATTGTTTTCTCAATTTCAGGTGGGATTAATGAATGATAGAATGATTGAGAAAGAAAACCCTCTTCTCGATTTAGGGTTGGACAGATTTGGGGGCAGGATATTGGTACTCGGGCACTTCTGATAAGGGGTAATCAAGTTATAGCCCCTTAACCTCAGCTGGACTGCTACTAGTACTCCTCCCAAAAGAGTTTCCCCTTAACCTTGGCTGGGATCCAGATAGTGTTCGCCATGAAATGATAATTTTGCCCTTTTTGCTCAAATTGGGTGATTTCTTCTTCATTTCGTTCGTGCGACTCCATAGTAGCTATAAAACTCAAAACAAGCGTAAAATACATAATTTACAAGAAAAATAGCAAAGAAAGCATAAACAATATATAGTAAATAAGATGTATTCTACACCCTATCAGGTCATAGAAGGAGATAACCAAGTGACTATTAACTTTTTACAGGGAAAAGAGGTTTCAGTACAATGGAAAAGCTTAGCAATATTAGAAGAAGTCAAAATTTCAACTACAAAACTAGAGTCTTTTTTGGGATTTCAACATGTAGA
This sequence comes from Papaver armeniacum, assembly GCA_023531295.1. Taxonomy (NCBI): domain Eukaryota; kingdom Viridiplantae; phylum Streptophyta; class Magnoliopsida; order Ranunculales; family Papaveraceae; genus Papaver; species Papaver armeniacum. The sequence goes on along the minus strand of JAJJWW010000409.1, from coordinate 169,249 downwards.
CAGTCGTGCTAACAAAGTAGCTGATTTTCTAGCAAAAAAGGGAAGAAAAGAAGATCTAGCAGACTACTGGTTTAATTATGTGTTTAATTCCTTCAATTGCTTTCGGCACTGTCAAAGCTCAAAATGTTTGTAACTTAAGTTCTGTTGTACTCTTTTCAGATGGTGTCAATTCTGCAGATTCAATCATCGGGGGAACAAATCAATATGATTTGATTCCAAATGAGTCTGAATCAAAGGATTAACCCTCTGTCGTTGGTAATATATTCTACTTTCAAAAAAAAAAAAAACTCTTGTAGGCGTTGGACCTGTATCCCAATATACTCAATCTAGGCCTTGATGACCGAGATCTCGTTGGAAATTTCGGTCTCTGCATTCAATGTATTGAAATACTTGATTTCGCCGGGATATAATTTGGTCGTAATCGACGGAAACATGGGCGGCACTGGCGAAAATCTTGGTTGAGGTTTTTAAATTCATATGGATCTTAAATCTTCTAATATTCTAAATGGAAACTCTGTGTTTTTTTGAAAATTAGTGCTATTTCGTGTATCTATACCCGAATATGGGTGAAAAATAGTTGATATAAATGCTACATATATAAAATTCGAAAACAAAATTTCGGTTTTTTCTAAATTTCTACCAAAAACTCCCCGAAATAAAATTGTCCCGATATCAAGGTCCCGACAGAGACAGATGGAAATCAACATTGTTATATTTCAAGATTCACAAGATGTGGGTTTTGAGGTGATTTGGGATCTCATCCATATGAAATTGAGACAAATCATGAGATACAGATCTCATCGACATTTATGTTATTAATATAGTAGTAGTGTATAAGAACCACTAGCAAGCCTAGTCCTAGCTAGTTTTGACAAAATAATCTAGTTTTGACAAAATAATCTAGTTTTGAACTTTTGAGAAATGGATTCAAGTTAGGCTAGATTCGAGAATAGCGCAACAGTTTTATCTTCTCTGTGTGTCTCATAAAAAGTGTCTTCCTCAAAATGCAACCGACGGACCAACGGTATGTACACAATAAAGTGAATACGTTTCCACCAATTACATAACAGAATAGCCATAGAGAGAATAAGATCATCGACAAAAAAAATGCGGCAAGATTATGGAGGAATGATGAAGCAACTGAAGGTTTAGAGAAACGGGTCTCTTTTATTTAATTTGAAAGTGCGGTCTTTTGAACATTACAGAATGGAAAAGAATGGAAAAGTTTGAATGTTCTCTTCAATCATTTTTTTTCTCTTAAATTTAGAAATTTAGAATCACAGAAGGAATCTTGTTTCCGTTTTGAATGTTTGCTTATTCAATATTTTAATTAGATCTTGATATGTGTTTGTTTGATTTCTAATTTGAAGAATGGGTTGTTTGCATTGATTTATTCCTCTCTTACTGATTCGATATGATTTTAATTTAAACTAAGTTTTTGCTTGTTTGGTATTTACAAAATTTTTCTCTTTTATTCTATGATTGGTTTCTTTCTTACTCTTTTGATCTTTAATCTGGCAAGGGTTAATTGGTTCGAAGTGGTTTTATCATTTTAAAGGTTAAGATTTTAAGGATTGAGATATCATCAATTTCTTGTCCAAGATTTGGGTGTTTTCTTTTTCTCCATTCAAGCAGGACCAGGTATTCACCACAAAGAGTCCACTTCAATATCAGTTCTCCAAAAAGTTCCGGGTACCAACATCAGCAATAAAAAATTACCTCATCAGTTTCATCTCTAGCAGCCCTGACTCCATTTCAGTTTCACTCTCCAGCAACAACATGTTCTCCAAAGACACAGGTACAAGTTCTTACAAAGACATCCAAGACACAGATACAAGTTTTTACAAAGACACCTAAGATACCAAGACCGATTTCGATACTGACCCATATCACTACAAACCGATTCAGAAGGATTAGTTCTTTGTTATACTTGCTACATTTGTTACTTTTACTTTGAAAAAATCATTGACTATTGGTTGGATCTATGGATCCTTTTATACCTAGGTCACATGTTTCACTATGATTTTGAAAAAAACCTTGAGCAATGGTTGGATATTTGTATCCTAACATCTATATTGATTTTAGATTTGTTATATGGTTTGGATGCGCTTTTGATCCAACCAAGACCCTTTAAACTTGTTCCGTTACCTATGAATTGGTCTGAAATTATAGGTGTTCGTTGTCAAATTAGGTTCTGGGACTATGTTTTTCAATGGTGTGGATGTTCTGGTAGTTCTTGTAGTCTTTTTGAACTTGTTGTAATCGCAGAATATTTCCGAGTCTGATGCGTGTCGTAGGTGCAATCAAATTAATCAATGTTTCCACTCAATTAAAAATAATATAATGGAAGTCAAGTTCGTTCCCACGAGGAGCAAGAGATCTTAGTTGTAAAAGTTGTCACGAAAGGGGGGTGTAAAAAGCAAAAGAAAAATAAACAAAGCAATTAAAATCGAAAGTTGAAAGATGAAAGCAATAAGAGAGAGAAGATCAAGGAATCCTTCTTCGTTACGAAACAATGAATCAAGTTATGTTCTTTTCTACTTGTTGTTAGTCACAAATTATCACCAACCGTAGGTAAAGCAAATAGCCTAGCTCGGTGCTAAACCCCTAAATCCCTTGTATCACCGGACACGGAAATTCTCGACTACCGGATTCTAATCACCAAGCCACCTAGAATTAGCTCAACCTAGATGTAACTTGGCTCATGCATTAAGTTTTGTGAATTTCTTAGGTTGATATTAGTATTTAGACTCTTAGCTCAAGGTCCACTTGCTAACGTTGTTTCTACACACAATTGCTCCACGGAATCCTTCCGCAAGGTCTCGTGTTTGCTACTTATGTAAAGAGTCAAGAAACGATTACTTATCTCCTAACTTTCACTAGCTTTAGATCAAATTAACAAATCAATTTAGCGTGCACTCCAAACAATCTATCAATCAATCATGAATGTCTTTAAGATCATTCCTATTAGTAAAAACAAACGATAATCATGTGAAAAACTTCAAGATAGAATTTGAAAACAAAAACTTAAATCATATGTTAAGAACTAGGAATTCATCCTCAATCAATAGTTAAATTAGCTACGCATGCTTTTGAAATTCACACCAATAATAATTATTAAAAGAAGAATTTTCAAATTCACACAAGTAATTAAAAAGAAAAATCTTAGAAAAGCAAGCAAAAACACAAGTGATGTGTGTGTAGAGAGGTGTGTAGAAGTTGTAGAAAACTTCTCTATTTATAGGCTTCAATATTCTCCAAATCTTCTAAGGAGTAGAATCCTTTTCCTTTTGCAATTCAATTTCCAATTCCAAGCTTTTCTCAACTCTTCCACCTTCTCTTTCCAAATTTGAGTCCAATTCTCCATCCAATTCCTAGCCAAAGTCTTCACACCCATGAGAGAAGTCCATAGAAAATTCTGGAATTTTTGCTCGCCGGAAAACTGGGATTGTGGCCGGAATCCGGTCAGAATAGTCGCCGGAAAGTGTCTCAGGTGACCGGCGAAGTCGCCCGGTCGCCGGTCAACGGGTCGGATCGGTCAGGTCAATGCTAAGTCGGATCGGTCAAACCGGGTCAGGGTGAACTACCGAGCCGGGTGTTAAACCGAGTCGAGTTGAGTCGATCCACTGCCTTGGCTGAGTGAGCTGAGTCATCTTGGCTCAGGCCATTGCACAGATCAGACTCTGCAGCATCATGTTTGTGCATCACTCCAGCCATAATGGCTATGCATACTGCATTATTTCCAGCTGCAGCTCCAAATCTCCTTCTTTGCCAAATACTTCCATCAAATCATCAGCCTTTCACTCCTTCTCTGGCTGCAAAGCACCAACATCAACCACAGTTCCACACTAGCTCGGGCCAACATCTCACCTTGCACAATTCAACTCAAACTTGCCCTGAGCCTGCAGCTAACCCATTGTTCCTCTGCCATACCACCAAGCTCAGTTGCTATTTCACCTCCTCAGGCCATCACCTGTAGCATACAACCACTCCCCAGCATCACTGATTTGAACCTGTTTTAGCTTATTCAACTCAGAATACGGCCATCTCGGTCTCAATCGAGTCTCACTACCAAAGAAGACAACACGGTTATTTCAGCTACACTTCGGGGCCAGCGGTACCAATTGCTAATGTCTGCCTTGTAAGCCATTCACAACAGCTAGTTCAAGTGTAGTGCCAAATCCCCGCAATGACTCTTCATCTCTGCTGCCATCTTCCCTATACACAAACGGCAATAGAATTCATCTCCAGCTCCTAAGTTCAATCAGTGGCAGTAGCACCACAGCACCAGTTTATTCTCTCGGATAGCCTTGTATTGACAACAGCAACTCAATGCATTCCTCATTCCAAACCCATCAATTCTCAGCCAGAACCACCACCTGTAAGTCCATTCACTACTTCAACTACAACCACATCAATTGAGACACCTTCTCGGCTCGGTCCAAGCTCGACATCCCAGCTGCCACTCACCACCGCACTTGCAATTGCTCCACAATCCATCAACACAACTCGTGCCACTTCAATCTCCAATCCAGTGTACTTCAATCACCTCCTACTTCCCCGCAATGACCCTTCCGGCTGCACTTCATAGTGCAACTCCACGTAGCTTCAATAGCAGCTCGGGCCAACAATGACCCTCGGCTCCACCTTGCCATACTCAAATTCCCTTGAACAAAGAAACCAATAGCACTAATACCGCTTATTCATCATCTCGCGCTTCATAGCTCACCAAATCTTGCTATCTCGAGCAAATCCACACCGATCTACAAACTTAATTGTGTAGTATGTGCATTTCATCCGCCACTTGCAACTTGCTTGGCAAAGCAACTTAATCCCCGACCATAGCCATCCACAATCACCTCACTGCAATGCCATTTCGAGCCTCGCTCTCCATCTGGTTCAATTCCACGGCAAGCATTTCAACTCCATTGCTCAATCACACAGAGCAACACGGCTAATTCACATTGCTTCGTATCTACGAAATTCATCATAAAACCCTTTTATTGCAACAACGGATCCATTTTCTCTCGTAATTTGAGCAAGCAACCACCGTGCAGCCCACCAAACCCTAGCTTCGAGACTCGAATTTCTCCTCCGATTCTTAGTAAACCCTTATTTTGATATGATCCTTTCGACTCCATCTTTGATGCTAACCCATTTTCGAGCTCAACACCATCTTCAATTTATCTTCAAGAGCTAAAACACATAACCCCGATCAACCACCACAACCACTCGAACTTGAGACCCCATCCGAAATTCGATCCATAGAACCCATATCTCTCGATCTTCAACGACTTCACAATCTCATTTCCCAATCGATCTTGAGCAAAACCTTCTCACTTTAACAGATTCTTCAAATCACACAAACCCCTCTCTGGATTTTCAACTCGTTTGATTTCAGGTGAAAATGGTTTCAGACAACCATGGCCTCCATTTCTTCTCAATTTCTCGGTTTCGGTGGGAAGCATTCAATGAAATGAATGGGAGGAAGAGAATCGGTCTAGGGTTGTACTAACAATGTTGGATAACGCCACCCCTCGCATCGAGATAAGGGGTACCCCAATGGATGCCCATAACATGTTGTGGCTGTCATTTAAAACCTCTCCAAAAGAAAGTTGTCCCTTAACCTTGGGTCGACTCCGGATAACAATTGCACGTAAGATGACAATTTCGCCCTTTTGCTCAAATTGGGTAATTCCTTCTTTTTTTCCCCTGCGACTCCAAAGTAGCTATAAAACTCAAAACAAGCGTAAAATACATAATTTACACGAAAAATAGCAAAGAAAGCATAAACTACTAGATAGTAAATACGGTGTATTCTACACCTATCAAATTCCCCACACTTAGACTTTGCTAGTCCTCGAGCAAATCAAACTAAAAACTCACAACTTCAAAGCGTTCAAGCGTCACAAGCATCCAAAGAGCTATGAGGACATAGAGTTTACGCATTCTAGTAATAAGAAGTTAGAAATACTAAAGAACATATTCTCATTCTTAAATGTTGAGTGAGAAATAACCACACCATAATGAGAGAACGCGTGTTTGAGAAACGATCAATAAGCATTTCGCCTCGACTTCGCCTCACCAAAAAGGATTTTATGATAATTGCACTCAAAAAGACGGCTTTTTTATGGGTCACACATGTGTGCAGGTAGGAATGAAGAAAGAATTCCTGCAACACGTTGAAAGGTGGGAAGGACATCTTCCGAAATTTTGAAAAACCCACATCTTTTAACATTTTGAAAAACCATTTTTCTGACGATCTCTAAGAAAGGAAATCAACCATTATTATTGAGGATGAGATTACTTACTCACCTTCACATCCGATCGCCAATTATGATAACACCACTCTCACGGCATCCAATAGAAACGTCTTCCGTTCCTCGTCTTTATCTTCTTCGTCTTCGTCTTCGGTTTCAACTATTGATGATAAACCCTTGAATTTCATAAATCCTTAACAATTTGTAACTCTTTTTACCTTAAATCCTTGTCGCTTGAAACTTCCTTATAGATTTTCCTTCCCCACGGCTTATTAACAAAACAAATATTTCTCTTGTTTTTCTCTCTCTCTTTTTTTTTTTTTTTCTTTTCATTTTTTTTTTTTTTTTTTTTTTTTAAACAAGAGAAATTAAATACAAAAATAAACCATAGCCGTGGGAGAATTATTTTACCGCTTGATTCTTCACAACTTGTATCGTCTTGAAATCATAAACTTCAAAAATTCTCACCTTTTAATTTTCTTCGCTTTCATGAATAAGTCTTCATACTTGAATATAAAATTACCTCATTGTAGTGTAAGTCTTCAACATATATGTAAAATCCGCTCTTTTGTATGTTGCTTTACTTGAGTTTGAAATTTGCTCTTTTTCTCATTCCGTTGCTTGTAAACCTTAAACTTTTCCAACTTTCCTTGTAGATTTTGATGTCGCTCCTTGTTGATGATGAATGTGTTTCTATGGATCCGTTGTTGTCGAGAGAGAGAATGGTGCTAACTGCAAATCGAACTACAAGAAGAAAGCTTTCATCCATGGACGTCACCCTCATGATTGACAAAATTAGCACTCAAGAGATCAAAGAGTAGTGCTTCTATTGGTGGGAGGTTGGGTAGCTCACCATTCTACCCGGAATTGACGTATGGTGACACACACTCAAAAGAAGCTCTTTAGTAGATGGAAGAATTTCTGGTCGGTGCCTCACATGATATGAATACGGGTAGTCTCCACTAATGATTGATCAGCAACTCTAATAACGCACTTCTCCCTGCACCAAATTCGCATCACCGGCATGATTAAATCCATTATTTAACACTCTAACAAACAAGAAATCCGAATGTAGTTCTCTAACATTTCCAAGTTCAATTATGTCGGTCAAAATCTCTATGTAAACATACCTAGAAGTATGCTAGTGACTCTAAAATCTTTAAAAGTTGGAATTTTTAAGTAAAACTTTTTTTTAATTTTTTTAATTTTTTTGTAAATTTTTTAAATTTTTTTGTAATTTTTGTTTTAAAAACATGCTTAACCACTCCCCCACACTTAAACCTTACATTGTCCTCAATGTAATTGAATCCTCCTAGTAAAGTCAAGGTGGGAAATTTTAACATGATAAGAAACAAGAAAAAGAAATAACAAAAACAAAAGGATAAGAAATACAAAACCGATGGGTTGCCTCCCATTAAGCGCTTGTTTTAAAGTCGACGGCCCGACTTAGCTCTTGCGGCACATTACTCCTCCAGAGGGAGTGCATCTCCAAATGAAAGTTCATCCAAATTCACATAAGCGATGTTCTCATAGTATGGCTTCAACCTATGGCCGTTGACTTTGGAAACCGAATTGTCTCTAAGACTAGTAATTTCAACCTGCACCATGAGGAAAAACATTAGTAACAACATATGGTCCAATCCAACGGGACCTTAACTTTCCAGAAATAGTTTAAGGCGAGAATGATATAAAAGGACTTTTTGTCCCACGATGAAACTTTTACGAGAAATCATCTTGTCATGAAAAAGCTTGGTCTTTTCCTTGTAAATACGGGCACTCTCGTAAGCATCATTGCGTATCTCCTCTAACTCATGTAGTTGTAACTTCCTTTGCTTCCCGCTTCATCATACTCCATGTTGAATTTCTTTATCGCCCAATAAGCCTTATGTTCAAGTTCAACCGGAAGATGACAAGCCTTGCCATAAACCAACCTATATGGAGACATACCAATCGGTGTCTTATACGCCGTTCTATACGCCCAAAGTGCATCGTTGAGCTTAAAGCTCCAATCTTTCCTCGTGGTATTCACCGTTTTCTCAAGAATGGACTTTATCTCACGATTTGAAATTTCCGCTTGTCCACTAGTTTGTGGATGATAAGGCGTACCAATTTTGTGTGTTATGTTGTACTTCTTGAGGAGAGCGTGGAAAGCCTTCTTGAAATGTGAGCCTCCATCGCTTATCACCACTCTTGGTGTACCATGCCTATTGAAAATATTTTCCCTTACAAAATCACAAACAACTTGAGAGTCATTAGTCTTGGTGGCTCTAGCTTCCACCCATTTCGAAACATAATCAACGGCAAGAAGTATATAAAAATTCCCATTCGAATTGACAAAAGGGCCCATAAAATCAATACCCCACACATCAAAAATCTCAACGGTGAGAATTGGTGTGAGTGGCATTTGATTTCGAGCACCTAGATTGCCCGTTCGTTGACATCTATCACACGATTTACAAAAAACATATGAATCTTCAAACAAGGTGGGCCAATAAAATCCACTCTCAAGAACTTTGAGAGCGGTGCGTTTCGAACCAAAATGGCCACCACAAGCAAAAGTGTGGCAAAAGAAGAGAATGGATTGAAATTCGGAATTAGGCACGCACCTTCGCATTATTTGATCAACGCCATATTTCCATAAGTATGGTTCATCCCACACATATTGCTTAGCTACCTTCTTAAGTTTCATCTTTTGGAAATTGGACATTGTACTAGGTACTTTCCTTGTCACCAACTAATTCACTATATCCGCATACCAAGGTGTTGATTCTTCCATGGAGAAAAGTTGTTCGTCCGGAAAGCGGTCATGTAATGAAAGTTCCTCTTGAGACATAACAAGTCTACTAAGATGATCCGCAACGGTATTCTCCACACCCCTCTTATCACGAATTTCTATGTCGAACTCTTGTAACAATAAGATCCACCGAATTAATCTTGGCTTAGCTTCTTTCTTCTTTATTAAGTGTCTTAGTGCGGCATGATCGGAATACACAATTACCTTTGTACCCACCAAGTATGATCGAAATTTTTCCAACGCAAAAACTATAGCCAATAACTCCTTTTCCGTGGTAGAATAATTGATTTGTGCATCATTAAGGGTCCTAGATGCATAATAGATAACATGGGACAACTTGTCCACCCTTTGACCCAAAACGGCTCCAACCGCATAATCACTAGCATCACACATTAATTCAAATGGAAGATTCCAATCCGGTGATTTGATAATTGGCGCACTTGTCAACATCTCCTTTAATTTATCAAAAGCATCCTCGCATTCCTTGTTGAAGTCGAAAGGTACCTCCTTTTGTAATAACTTGCACATTGGCATGGAGATTTTGGAGAAATCCTTGATAAACCGCCTATAGAAACCTGCATGACCAAGAAAAGAACGGATTTCCCTCACCGAAGTGGGATATTGTAAGTTTCTTATTAAATCTATCTTTGACTTGTCCACTTCGAGCCCTCGAGAGGACACAATGTGACCAAGTACTATGCCGTGGTTTACCATAAAGTGACATTTCTCCCAATTAAGGACAAGGTTTGTGTCTATGCATCGTTTAAGAATTAGTTCAAGGTTATTTAAACAACCATCAAAAGAATTGCCATAAACACTAAAGTCATCCATAAATACCTCGATGATGCGCTCCACATAATCCGAGAATATACTCACCATGCATCTTTGAAAAGTAGCCGGGCGCATTGCAAAGGCCGAACGGCATCCGTCTATATGCAAACGTTCCAAACGGACAAGTGAAAGTGGTCTTCTCTTGGTCCTCCGGTGCAATAACAATTTGATTGTATCCCGAATAACCATCCAAAAAGCAATAATAAGAATGCCCCGCTAACCGCTCCAACATTTGATCAATGAAAGGTAAAGGAAAGTGATCCTTTCGGGTTGCGGAATTAAGCTTTCTATAGTCAATGCACACTCTCCAACCGGTTTGAACTCTTGTAGGAACAAGTTCATCGTCTTGATTTCGAACAACCGTGACTCCTGTTTCTTTGGCACCACTTGTACCGGACTTACCCACTTGCTATCGGAAATTGGGTAGATTACCCCACACTTAGCAATTTGAGTATCTCTTTTTCACAACCTCCATCATGGGAGGATTTAGCCGACGTTGAGCATCACGTACCGGCTTCACGTTCTCTTCCATTAGAATCCTATGCATGCACATGGATGGACTAATGCCTTTGATGTCCGCAATTGTCCACCCAATAGCCGTTTTGTGCTCTTTCAAGACTCTAAGCAAACGGTCTTCTTGTACCGGTGTGAGGTTCTTAGAAATAATCACCGGAAGCTCATCTCCATCTCCCAAGAAAACATACTTCAAATGGTCCGGAAGCGGCTTCAATTCTAGTTTGGGCGCCTTCACAATAGATGGTACAAGTATTTCATCATTCACGGGTAAAGAAATATATGAAACATTACCCTTTTTAGCTTCTTGCAATGTCGCCAAAGCACCACACATCTCCACCAATTCCTTGGATATTTCAACCTCCAAGTTAGACAAGCCATGGACATCCAATTCAATGCTCTTTTGCAACACCACATCAAGTTCATCCTCTTGGTTCAATTCCACCATTTGTTGCGCTAATGAATCAACCACATCAATGGAGTAAACGGAATGCACATCACTTGGGTAGCGCATGGCTTCAAATATGTTAAAGTGTATTATCTCCTTGTCGAATTCCATAGTGAGTGTACCCTTATCAACATCAATCTTCGTCTTTGCGGTCTTCATGAATGGCCTCCCAAGAAGTAAAGAAGTAGATGATCGGTTCTCATTGTTGTCCATATCCACCACAAAGAAATCCACCGGAAAAATAAGCTCATTTACTTGCACTAGCACATCTTCTACAAGCCCCTTTGGATATATGTTCGACTTGTTTGCCAATTGGATAATAACTCTCGTCTCTTTCAAAGGTCCTAGATTCAAGGAGTCATATATTTCGGCCGACATCACACTAATGGAAGCCCCCAAATCAAGTAAAGCATGTTCAAACCTTTGCTTACCAATAGTAATTGGCACCGTGAAACCACCGGGATCCGTGCACTTTGTAGGCATCTTCTTCAATAGCATAGCCGACGCACTCTCGCCAACTTTAGTAATTTCATTATCAAGCAACCTATCCTTCTTGATGCATAATTCCTTCATGAACTTGGCATACCTTGGAATTGTCTTGATAGCCTCAATGAATGGGATGTTGATTTCAATCTTCTTGAAGATATCCATAAGTGCCTTGTCTTGAGCTTCTTTCTTGGATTTAGCAAAACGACTAGGAAAAGGAGGTGGAGTAGTGAAAGTAGAAACCGGTTCCTTGGATTGATCGGTTGGTGTTGAATTCTCCTTTGGTGCGGTTTCCTCCTTGTTATTGACTACCTCTTCACTAACTTCCTCATGATGACTTGGACCCTCCACTTGTCTTCCACTTCTTAAAGTAACCGCATTAACATTCTCTCTTGGATTCACAAATGGTTGTGAAGGAAGTTTTGTGGATGCTTGAGATTTCAATAAATTCACATCGGTCGCCAATTGTCCCATTTGAGTTTGTAAGTCCTTGATGGCCGAATCGGTCTTTTGTTGGCTTTGTTGGCTTTGTTGGAACATAGAAGTAAGACCTTGCATACCTTGCATTAACGCATTGAGCTTGTCATCATTCAAAAATCACGCTCCTTGACTTGTTGTGGTTGGAATTGTTGAGAACCACCTTGTTGTTGAGGTTGAAAGCGTGATTGTTGAAAACCACCTTGTTGCGCATATGGATTAGGAGCCGCCGCTTGCTTGTTTGCATAACTAAAGTTGGGATGATCCTTCCAACCGGGATTATAGGTATTGGAGTATGGATCGTACCTTGGCCTTTGATTTGGATATAAAGCATTCACTTGTTCGGTCTCACCATCCGGAATAATTACCGCGGCCATCCTTTGCATCATAATCTCCATGTTACTCATCCTTTGATCAAGATGTGATGAAGAATCACTAACTTCATGCACTCGCCTAACCATTGGTTCATCCCTTGTGTAGAATTGTTGCGAGTTTGCCGCCATACTTTCAATCAACTCTCTAGCTTCGGTCAAAGTCTTGTTCATTAGTGCACCACCACCCGCGGCGTCAAGAAGAGACCTATCACTTGGGTGAAGAGCTTCATAGAAGTATTGGAGTATCATAACATCACTAAATTGATGGTGTGGACAGCTTGCCACCAACCTCTTGTATCGCTCCCAACATTCATACAATGATTCTCCCACTTGTTGTTTCAATCCACAAATCTCCTTGCGAATTTGAGTAGCTTTGGATGCGGGAAAATATCTCTCGAGGAAAATTTTCTTCATCCCATTCCATGTTGTGATACTTCCGGAAGGCAAATAATATAACCATTCCTTAGCATTACCCGCCAAAGAAAACGGGAAAGCTTTCAACATTGCTCCATCCGCATTAGTCTCCGGTGGAAGCATAGCCATAACTATGGCATAGAAGTCCATAAGATGTTTGTTTGGGTCCTCATTCACCATGCCATGGAACTTTGGTAACTCTCTAATCAACCCCGGCTTGATCTCGAAGGTTGAATTAGTTTGGATACACCATTGTTGTGTATCAAGTTTGTGAGAAGCTAGGTCCTTTAGTGTACGATCAGCCATTGTTTCTTCCTCTTTGTCCGAATCACTTGATGAAGAAGGAGGAAGTGGAGTGTTAATCGCACGAATGAAATCCTTTAGTTGAGTGCCGGATCGAAGACGTATTGGACTCGGTCTACCCTCTCTAAGCATTCACCAAAGGTATAACACCTGAAACAAGATTCTCACAAACTAAGTTAGATACGGTAAAGAATCTAACAAAGCAAAAAGAAAAATAAAAACAACTAAAAAATCGCCCGTTGCTCCCCTAAGCGGCGCCAAAATTTGATGCGTGTCGTAGGTGCAATCAAATTAATCAATGTTTCCACTCAATTAAAAATAATATAATGGAAGTCAAGTTCGTTCCCACGAGGAGCAAGAGATCTTAGTTGTAAAAGTTGTCACGAAAGGGGGGTGTAAAAAGCAAAAGAAAAATAAACAAAGCAATTAAAATCGAAAGTTGAAAGATAAAAGCAATAAGAGAGAGAATATCAAGGAATCCTTCTTCGTTACGAAACAATGAATCAAGTTATGTTCTTTTCTACTTGTTGTTAGTCACAAATTATCACCAACCGTAGGTAAAGCAGCTAGCTCGTGTTAAACCCTAAATCCCTTGTATCACCGGACACGGAAGTTCTCGACTACCGGATTCTAATCACCAAGCCACCTAGAATTAGCTCAACCTAGATGTAACTTGGCTCATGCATTAAGTTTTGTGAATTTCTTAGGTTGATATTAGTAGTTAGACTCTTAGCTCAAGGTCCACTTGCTAACGTTGTTTCTACACACAATTGCTCCACGGAATCCCTCCGCAAGGTCTCGTGTTTGCTACTTATGTAAAGAGTCAAGAAACGATTACTTATCTCCTAACTTTCACTAGCTTTAGATCAAATTAACAAATCAATTTAGCGTGCACTCCAAACAATCTATCAATCAATCATGAATGTCTTTAAGATCATTCCTATTAGTAAAAACAAACGATAATCATGTGAAAAACTTCAAGATAGAATTTGAAAACAAAAACTTAAATCATATGTTAAGAACTAGGAATTCATCCTCAATCAATAGTTAAATTAGCTACTCATGCTTTTGAAATTCACACCAATAATAATTATTAAAAGAAGAATTTTCAAATTCACACAAGTAATTAAAAAGAAAAATCTTAGAAAAGCAAGCAAAAACACAAGTGATGTGTGTGTAGAGAGGTGTGTAGAAGTTGTAGAAAACTTCTCTATTTATAGGCTTCAATATTCTCCAAATCTTCTAAGGAGTAGAATCCTTTTCCTTTTGCAATTCAATTTCCAATTCCAAGCTTTTCTCAACTCTTCCACCTTCTCTTTCCAAATTTGAGTCCAATTCTCCATCCAATTCCTAGCCAAAGTCTTCACACCCATGAGAGAAGTCCATAGAAAATTCTGGAATTTTTGCTCGCCAGAAAACTGGGATTGTGGCCGGAATCCGGCCGGAATAGTCGCCGGAAAGTGTCTTAGGTGACCGGCAAAGTCAAACCCGGCCACCGGTCAACGGGTCGGATCGGTCGGGTCAATGCTAAGTCGGATCGGTCAAACCGGGTCGGGGTGAACTACCGATCCAGGGTGTTAAACCGAGTCAGGTTGAGTCGATCACTTGCCTTGGTGAGTGAGTGAGTCATCTTGGCTCGAGGCCATTGCACGGATCGGACTGCTGCGACATCATGTTTGTGCATCACTCCATCCATAATGGCTAGGCATCTTGCATTATTTCCAGTGCGGCTCCAAATCTCCTTCTTTGCCAAATACTTCCATCAAATCATCACCTTTCACTCCTTCTCTTGCGGCACCAACATCAACCACAGTTCCACACTAGCTCGGGCCAACATCTCACCTTGCACAATTCAACTCAAACTTGCCCCGAGCTGCAATAACCCATTGTTCCTCTGCCATACCACCAAGCTCGGTTGCTATTTCACCTCCTCGAGGCCATCACACCGTAGCATACAACCACTCCCCAAAGATCACCGATTTGAACTGTTTTAGCTTATTCAACTCAGTAACACGGCCATCTCGGTCTCAATCTAAGTCTCACTACCAGCTGACAACACGCTTATTTCAGCTACACTTCAGGCCAGCGGTACCAATTGCTAATCTCTGCCTTGTAAGCCATTCACAGCAGCAGTTCAAGTGTAGTGCCAAATCCCCTGCAACAGACTCTTCATCTCTGCTGCCATCTTCCCTATACACAGCTGCAATAGAACTCATCTCCACTCTCTAAGTTCAATCGATGGCGCGTAGCACCACAACACCAGCTTTATTCTCTCGGATAGCCTTGTATTGACAACGACAACTCAATGCATTCCTCATTCCAAACCCATCAATTCTCAGCCAGAACCACCACCTGTAAGTCCATTCACTACTTCAACTACAACCACATCAATTGAGACACCTTCTCAGCTCAGTCAAGCTCGACATCCCAGCTGCCACTCACCAGCTGCACTTGCAATTGCTCCACAATCCATCAACACAACTCAGGCCACTTCAATCTCCAATCCAGTGTACTTCAATCACCTCCTACTTCCCTGCAATGACCCTTCTGGGCTGCACTTCATAGTGCAGCTCCCTGTAGCTTCAATAGCAGCTCAGGCCAACAATGACCCTCAGCTCCACCTGCCATACTCAAATTCCCTTGAACAGCAACCAATAGCACTAATACCTGCTTATTCATCATCTGCGCTTCATAGCTCACCAAATCTTGCTATCTAAGCAAATCCACACTGATCTACAGCTTAATTGTGTAGTATGTGCATTTCATCCGCCACTGCAACTTGCTTGGCAAAGCAACTTAACTGCCACCATAGCCGCCACAATCACCTCACCTGCAATGCCATTTCAGGCCTTGCTCTCCATCTGGTTCAATTCCCTGGCAAGCATTTCAACTCCATTGCTCAATCACACAGAGCAACACAGCTAATTCACATTGCTTCTGTATCTCTGAAATTCATCATAAAACCCTTTTATTGCAACAACAGATCCATTTTCTCTGTAATTTGAGCAGCAACCCTGTAGCAGCCACCAAACCCTAGCTTCTGAGACTCTGAATTTCTCCTCTGATTCTTAGTAAACCCTTATTTTGATATGATCCTTTTGACTCCATCTTTGATGCTAACCCATTTTCGAGCTCAACACCATCTTCAATTTATCTTCAGCAGCTAGAACACATAACCCCTGATCAACCACCACAACCACTCGAACTTGAGACCCCATCTGAAATTCGATCCATAGAACCCATATCTCTCGATCTTCAACAGCTTCACAATCTCATTTCCCAATCGATCTTGAGCAAAACCTTCTCACTTTAACAGATTCTTCAAATCACACAAACCCCTCTCTGGATTTTCAACTCGTTTGATTTCAGGTGAAAATGGTTTCAGACAACCATGGCCTCCATTTCTTCTCAATTTCTGGTTTCAGGTGGGAAGCATTCAATGAAATGAATGGGAGGAAGAGAATCGGTCTAGGGTTGTACTAACAATGTTGGATAACGCCACCCCTCTGCATCAGATAAGGGGTACCCCAATGGATGCCCCATAACATGTTGTGGCTGTCATTTAAAACCTCTCCAAAAGAAAGTTGTCCCTTAACCTTGGGTCAGCTCCGGATAACAATTGCCTGTAAGATGACAATTTCGCCCTTTTGCTCAAATTGGGTAATTCCTTCTTCTTTTTCCCCCTGCGACTCCAGCGTAGCTATAAAACTCAAAACAAGCGTAAAATACATAATTTACACGAAAAATAGCAAAGAAAGCATAAACTACTAGATAGTAAATACGGTGTATTCTACACCTATCAGAGTCAGTCCTGTAACTGCCCTTGATCTTGGATCAGAGACTTATGATGAATATATATGAGGGTTGCCTCTTTCTCGAAAAAAAAAAAACATTAATTTATTCCTGACTCGGTTACTTAGTCATACCAAGTCACTTAGAAAAGCATAAATTTTGATGGTTTCATTCTTTTGGGAAGAGTGTTGACTCTGTATTGTGTAAGTGAACATCTGGCAACTAAGCCGATCAGTTCGATGAGTTGGGTGCAAACAACGGGGGTGGAAAAAGACAAGGTTTGGATCATTCCGGATCCGACCTGTATTCCCAGATACTGTCATCTTGTTCACTCGTTTCTCTGCTACTGAACTTTGTTTAGGATCCAAATCAGTTGGTCTATCTAATGAATTTTGTTAGTAAGTTTGAACTTGAAATATGTTTGTAATATTGTATGCGAAGAAGTTTTCTGATCAATTTGTTTGATTGTGTCGATTTGAATCTTGATTCATGAAATTGTAAACCGTTTTTTCTTTTTTTGTACAAAGTTTGTGACAGACAAATGCATTTGAAGTCACCATATAGAAGGCTTCCTAAAGTCAGCCGATAAAGTGTTGTGTGATTATCAACTGTCTTTACTTATTGTAACTCTGCGAGACACTAACTTAGATAACTAAGTTGTATGACTCTGAAAGCTGCAGGAATTTCGAAGCAAAAAGCTATTCACTTCCATACTGTAACAAAAACTTATAAGGAGAGTCCAAAGATGCTTATGGGTAAATTAATCTCGAAATCAAGGTAGGAGATGCCTTAACACATTCAAATTTTCATATTGTTAAGGAATACCAAGATTATGATATGGTCCTAGGGTGCTCATGGATACATAATAACAATGCAAAGCTAGGAGCATGTCTTATGCCAGTATCTGTTCCTACGAGGATCTCCAATAATCCATCCAATCCTGAAGATTACTTGCTATTGTATCAACAATTCACAAATGTAACACAACTTCCTGGAGAGAGTGGAGTAGCATTTGTCCTCAGGTTCCGTGCACAAGTAAGTCTTATTGAACAACCTTTTCTACAACCAGTTACTCCTCATCCCAACGAGACACTGGGGACTCGACCCGATTATCAACCCAACGGTCACTAGGCGATGTGAATGGGAGGGCTGGTTCATTTCGATATTTTATCAAGTGTTTAGAAGCAATCTCGCTTAAAGATGAGAAGTATGGATGCCAAATAGCCAGACAGGACCCGAATCCTTTTAA
The DNA here is from genome assembly GCA_023531295.1 of Papaver armeniacum. Taxonomy (NCBI): domain Eukaryota; kingdom Viridiplantae; phylum Streptophyta; class Magnoliopsida; order Ranunculales; family Papaveraceae; genus Papaver; species Papaver armeniacum. The sequence continues at coordinate 151,308 of JAJJWW010000409.1, read as the reverse complement.
GGTTGGGGATATGGTATTAAAGATCACTCCTCCTGGTTACAGAAATCATCTTGGGAGGATACTGCAAGCTCATTGGTACTGACAAGATGGAAGGAGTAGTAATACACTCCAGATGGTTCAAACTTTTCAATATCTAAGATGTCATGTCACCTTTTTCCTCTAGCATTTTCCTTTTCTTGCAATATTTGTAATTCCTTTAAAATGATTGCACTGGCTTTCATTCATAGTTAGGGTTTCGGTTTATCAGTTAATGAAAGCATCACTTCCTTTCAAAAAATTACCCATGAATCATTTCAAAAATAAATAAATAATCAAATGAACTCAAAATCCTCACATAACAATTACCTATTAGTTCAAAACCAGAAAATCAAACCATAAATTGGCTTTAGGTCAATATTCCTCTTAACGCGAGAGAAACTTGAGACGAAGCTTCATCTCATTCCATGGCACATCTTCCAGCATGCGCCATGCTAAAAACACGGGGTGTTACAATATTCACCCCTTTAAAGAATTTCGTCCCCGAAATTCAAAACAAAAACTATTGTGGACAAACTGTTCGGCTTGGATTCCTGAGAAAAGTCCCATACCAGATGCTCAGAAATATCCATTTTGCCAGTTGGCAACGGATTTCTCAACATGGTATTCAGTCGGCCAGTTGTCAATTGACGTCTCCACAAGGTATCCGTTCGGCCAATTGCCTAAGGATATCTCAACAAGGTAATCCTAAATGTGCATCATATACTACACACTCAGGAGTCCATAAAATTCACAAGGTTGAAAGTGTCATCGAATTTTGACACACTATGAGGACCAAACTCTAATGCCGGTGCGGTGGGATGCAAGCCACCGTCCCTGATGGATTTATGGAAAACTCACAACGCCCAGTCTGTGAGGACCAATCTCTAATGCTAGTGCAGTTAGATGCAAACCTCCGTCCCTAACGGATTTCCGGAAAACTCACAACACTTAAACAAGCTTAACTCAATTCACAAAGTAACTGGCCTAGCAGTTACTAACTCTTTCCGTGCAAAAGTTGTCCTACTCTCCAACTTTAAGTTTTCATTAAGGAAAGTACTCGCTTGACGAGTCCATTACTCACGATCCCTAAAGTTTTCTCGGAACTTGCTCGATACCAATTGTGACGACACGGAAAATTACGCCCTGGAGCACACAGACGTGCGGTGTAACTCCCCTGATGCGCCATGATGAAGCTACAGTCCGGTCCATCACATAGGCAAATGCATGTCCATCTTCCCTTGCAAGCATGCTCATGGAACATGATGCAACTAACTTAACTTCCACATGTTCCAAAATTACCCTTTTCCGCTAAAGGATATAAGGCCATAAAGCTAAGGTCAATGCATATTGCATGCATCACTATCTTTGCCTCAATGTAGGAATTTCATCACTGAATTTCCTATCTAGGTGAGAAACCCTCATGCTATCGTGTCTTATTCAGGCATAGGCCGCTCTAAGCCTTTTGTCATTCCCTACCTTACCTTGCTTACCAACTCTTTATAACTTGATAGGATGAATGAGCATCCAATTGCTGGCATGAAACTAAGCCTTATCAAGCTTGGACACAATCATCTCTTCCATCGAGCTACCGAGCTTAGATGATATTAGGGGTCAATCTGTCGCAATCATCTGGCAATTAGATCATATGAGCGACAAAGTGCTGGACCATCAATGATGCAACTCATTGTGGATGCTTACGTACCTTTCCTTACTCTAAAAGGATCAAGTACAGACCGTAGTTCATCCTCGAAGGGACAAAAACCTAAGCAAACTCATTTGCAAGGTTGTGGCCTAGCAAAAATGGTAATGGCTTGGTATGTATAGGCCGTTCCGTTAACATGCACAATGATTATATATTATTGGGTTCGCGGAATGTGATAGGTGTAGAATACACCGTATTTACTATCTAGAGTTTATGCTTTCTTTGCTATTTTTCTTGTAAATTATGTATTTTACGCATGTTTTGAGTTTTGTAGTTACTTTGGAGTCATATGGAAGAAAAGAAGAAGAAATCACCCAAATTGAGTCGAAAAGGGCAAAGTAATCATTTCGCAGGCTTAACACCTGTTTGGAGCCCAGTCAAGGTTAAGGGGCAACTCTATGTGGAGAAATATTAAAAACATGCCCGGTTGTGGTAAAGGGGTTGCCAATCAAGATGGCCCTTATCTAATGAGTGGGTTGGTCCCTATCAACAGGGTATAACTATCCAATCCCAAACTATCCAACCCTAAATCGAGAAGAGTAATCTTCTCAATCATTTTCATTCATTCCACCTGAAATGGATGCGGTTGCTGATGTTAATACTTCCGATAAATAGTTCGAGCAATCGAGTGAGAAAATCAAAATCAGAGAGTAGATCTCGTTGCTTCCATTAAGAATCAACCGAGAAATCACCGATGCCTGAAATGGAAAACGGGTTCTGGTGCTAATGGCCGTGATGAAGACATAGAGAAGATATTACAGATGGTGATTTGATTGAAGAGTAAGAAGGAAATTGAGAGTCTGTTATGAAATTGAAGATGGGTTTTCTGATTGTTAGTCTGTGTATGGATCAGAGATGGCGTTATTGGAAGAATAACTAGTTGTTGCCATGTGTAAAATGGGTTTTTGGTGGAATCTATAATGGCAAAGACGACAAGAAATTGAAGGGGTTTTAAATTTACGAGAAGCAAATGATGGTGTTGTTGGGTTGCGGTCAGTTTGGTTTTGGCTTTGAGTTCGTATTATGATGAATCGGAATCTTAGCGAGAGATTCGGTCGGGGAGATGAAAGTCTTCTTCTTTGTCGTGGTTGAAATTAGGAGATGGGTTTGACAGAACATGGAGGAAGAATGCCAGACTGCAGTGAGGAAGTTTGTTTGGTGCAGATGAAGAAAATGGTGATGAAATGAAGAAATCAAGGGAGTAATGATGCAATGAGCTACAGATGATGGAGAATTGGCAGGGTGTGAAATGAATCAGGCTTACAGGGAAACAGAAAGTTGCAGTGACTTTTTTGTGAAGTGCAGTTGCAAAGAACGAGAGCTTGTTGCTGCAATGAGAAAACTACAAGGAAGTGATGCAGTTAAATTAATGGCATAATTAAGTGAATGGGTTGAGCTGAAGTTGAGTCAGGTAGTGCAGTTCAAAGCCAAGAAAGGTTGTTGGTGCCTGTTGAGCCTTCATGTGTATCGGTTCAAGTTATAAGGAACTTGAGCTGTTGCCATGGCTCGATGGTTCTGTGAATGGAGACGAGTCTGGTGAGTTAAACTGGCAGTGAGATAGAGAAGTGTGTGCCTGAGATTGAGCTATGAACTGATGCTGCAATGAGAAGGATTAGGAGAAAAATGGAGCTGTTCTGGAATTATTTGATGTTGAGGGCAAGGGAAGTTAGTTTGAGTCGAATCTGAAGTTGGAGGTGAGTTGCTACTGTTGTTGGTGACAAGGAGGACAAGAAATGTTGAATGATTGTTGTTTATGGGTGAAAACTACTCCTGCAGAATTTGGTAATTTGGGGTGTGGATGAGGAATGAATCTAAACCCTAAACAAATGCATTGCGCGGTGAGTGCTTGTAGATTCGAGAGATCAATCGTGCAAGTCCGGCCTAAACCAAGAAATGGCCGTTCAGGACTTGTTTTCGGTCACAAAGTGAAGGAGATGGGGTTGATCTTAGGGAGGAAGTGAAGAAGGTGTTGAGATTGTGAAGGTGTAGACTTTCTTATGACTTGCAACGGGAAAGTGAACAAGCTTACGATTGGTGTAAGCAGGCTCCGGGTGTTTTCTTGTTGTTTTCCTCTGTTTTTTCTTCTGTTCAGTTTAGAAATATGGCGGAGAACCTATTTGTACAAGTCATTGAGTCTTATTTACGTCTCTCGTGGGAAGTGGAAGAAGTGGAGTGATGGAGTAGTGGAGTTGTGCGTTGGTGATACACGACCGGCCTTGCCCACTTCTCATTCATCTCTAACCGTCCATGACTTCCTAACACGTTCTTGTGATGGCGCGTTGCCTGCACGCCGCACGTTGTAAACCGCATGAGACCAATACCCCGTATGTATCCCCCTAGTTTGTGACATGATTGATGTCTGGAATGTGTGGATCGTGGATCCACGAAAGATAGCATGTAATCTTTGAATTGAATAATGCGTTATTCGGGAAGTCGATACTTGTGAAGTATCGTGTGTATTTTATGCAGTCTTGCATCATGGTGTGGTAAAGTGATGGGTAATGACGCCTCACTAACCATTAACTCGACGAGAATTTGTATAACCAAGCTGGTGAAGTTGAACGGATGAGATGATCTTTGAGACACTCATCTGCGACCGTTGATGAAGTTAGGGTTTTGAAGAGGTGCGCGAGCATCACTCTTGACTTGGTCGAAACCAAGCATAGGATACAACTTTGGCCAGGCCGACCATACATACGTGTAGACGGCATGATGGTGTAGGCGCCTATACCCTATTACCTCACGAAAGTATGATCTGGGTCACTCAATTCATCCAGGTGAAATCGAGTGGTTGAGATCAATTTGCGATAGAAAACCAATGCATGCAACAAGCGCGGACCATGCTCTTTTCCGGCGCGTGTTCCAAGACGACCTAACTTGGTCGGTCTTGGCCGATTGGTTTGACGTGAAGGTGGTAGGCTGGTGTTCACGCCTACACCTGATCATCCCATGAAAACGTGATCTGGACCACTCAAATAGTCCGGCGAATTTGAGCGGTCGAGATTAGTTTGCGGTTTGGGAGGTGTGACCACGCAAGTTTGGATGTGCGTTTTGGGATGGCCGGGCATGATATGCCTTGGCGATCAAGTGAGGGGATAGACGGGCCCACGGTGGTCATCTTTGGTATGACCAGGACCTTCTTAATCTAATTTGGGACCCTCCATTCGTGCTGGAGAAGATGGACGCTCGGCGATGCTTGAAACCCTAATTTTGGCTTTCACAGCCGTGTGACCATGCTCCCTTTGGGCGTACGAATTTGTTACAACCAAGCATGGTTGGTCTTGACCGGTTGGTCAAATGTGTAGGCGGGCCCTTGGTGATCGTGTTGACATGCTCTGTGCCATTTGAGTCTACATCTACACCTTCCATCTATACCTGCGAAGATGGATGGTTGAGACTGCTTTGCGACACATGTAATATGCCGCAAACCCTAATTTAGGGTTTTCCGTCCATAATGCTTGGTATGAACGTTTTTGGCAAGCTAGGCCAATGGCCGACCATGCGGGGTCGGCGGTGGGTATCCCATACACTTGGGGGTGATGGAATTGATACGGGTCATCCAATCATGCTTATGGAGTTGGATGAGCTGCGATCATATCCGGTTGTCTGATCGATCCGGATGCTCAATCGAGCTAGTATAACACAGAGGGGCTCAATCGGGCTAGTATAACACGCGAGAGTCGGCTGTCGGGTATTTCGTACATGGTTTCATTATAGTGCTTGGAGGTTCGTGTTACTGTGTAAGAAGTAACACTCGATCGTCATGCCACACTTTGATAATGAGATCTTGGAAATACAAGGTTGATATGAAATTCACGGGATGGGATTGTTGCCACATGCTCCAACACTGGAGGAATTTCATGTATTCACGAGAATGGGATTGTTGCCACATGCTCCATTCTTGGTGAATTAAGTGAGGGAGTATCCAACACTTATTGATGGCTTTATCTTTTACAAGATGTCGCGCACATATTGTCCTGGTTTTTTACAAATTTAACCTTAAGCGAAAATCCACCATCAACAATTGTGTACACACAATTGAAGATCTTTGTTGTTATGGGTTAGAGATGTGGTGACAGAGCCGTGATGTTGCATACAACGAAATGAGAAGATGAATTACTGATTTGAGGTTGGGCTGCATGTATGGGAAGACAAAATGGTGGAGCTTTGTATTGCGATCGGCTACCTATGTTGCGAGGTTATGAAGTTGCGGAGAAGCGGCAAGCTGAACCGCAGATGTGCAAGTGTTTGCAAGTGGTTGTTTACATAGCTAACGGAGAGATTGTATTGTTGCACAGGTAGTTGAGATGGTCAAGACTGCAATAGGAAGAAATGGAAGAGATGCAATAAAGGCCTGAGATTGTCCTGGATCGGTTGAACAGAGGTAACTTGGCTGGAATCGGAGTACGGCGAGTTGACTCGCAGATCCAATAGCTGACTCAGATGGACTTGGACTTGTTGGGCTTCACCGATGGGCTGGTTCAACAACTGACTTTTGGGCGTGACCTAAATTTAGAGGTGGAAGGTGAAGGCATAGGAAATATATAAAGGAAAAGTTCTATTCTAGAATCTCTCTCTTATTTTGGCCTCTACTTTTGGTTCTAGGGTTTAGAAACATGATAGGTTTTCTCTTCCTTCTTGTTATGAACTCCATGAATACGAGTACCTAGTTTTTATTATTGGTTATGGATAAAGTTGATTTCACATAACATGAATCCTTATTTGATATATTAGTTTGTCTCAGTATTATCGTTTATGATTCACCATTAATATTGTTATATGAGTTGAATGCTTGTTTAGTCGAGTCGCGAATCGATTGAGTTTGCTTTCATCTTTATTGCTAGATTAGGGTTATTATACGCAAAAGTGATAATTCCTGATTGCAAGTAGCATAAATATGACTATAGTTTGTAGTGATATATTCTTATGATCATATGTGAACCATAACCTTTGTTAAATCGGATTAGTGCTTTTACACGTTCAATTGCTTTGATTGGCCTGACTTCATAGAACTTAATGAATCTAGGGAATTAAACTTGATTAGTGCTTTTACACGTTAGGTTGTTCTCTTAGATATGATTCATAGTCGCATCTTTTAATGTGTTTGTTGATAACAAGAGGGAATTAGCGGGATATTCTTGCGATCAAGGTATTCTAGGGCCATTGATAAAATAGAGATTAAAATATCAATTCTAGTTATTTATACAAGGATATGTTTGTGAATGAAAAGGAAATCCTTAACTAATACTTTCACATCTTTGAATTTATTTGTTTACTTTTCTTCATTTGCTTTTATTTTATTTTAGTTTATAAAAATCAGAAAACCCCCCAGTGTTTTTATATAGGAAACCGAAACATCTTGACAACCCAAGACCTCTCTGTGGGAACGATCCTTTCTTGCCCTTGCTTCATTATATATTTTGAGTAGTAAGAAAGTGTAATTATTTTTGACGCCTACGACAGCGATCAAATTTTAGCGCCGTTCTTAAGGAGGCAACGGGTTGTTATTTGTTTTTGGTTTCTTATTTTTGTTTTGTTTTTAGTTTTTGTTTTATTTTTCTTATTTTCTGGTTTTTGACATAGTTTTGAGAACTCTTGTTTCAGGTACTTATTATGGAAGGAGCATATTGGAACAACGGATACGGTTTTCAACAACCTCAACACTATGACAATTACCCACCATCTATGGGATACAATCAAAACTAATTTATTGTGGCTATGATGCATATCCTAGAGAACCTTATGGTGATTTTCATACATACCAACAACAACCTTGTAGTGGGTATGTAAGTCAAGCACCAAGGTGGTATAATTCTACTTCTAATTGGATTCATTCGAGTTGTATGCAGATTATGAATGGGTTGCAATACATGCGACAAAGATTAGACCAACTTGACCGTGATAGAGAGAACGTAGCACAAACCGATTTCTATAACACTTTTTCTTACCCGACTCCGGATCGTAGTTATGATCATTCACCCATTCAAAGGGAAGAGTCATGGGAAAGAGAACCAATTGTAGTCAATCGATGCGTGTCGTAACCACAACAAATTAATCAATATTTTTCCACCTAATTAACAAGTAATATAGTGTAGTCAAGTTCGTTCCCACGAGGAGCAAGAGATTCTAGTTGTCAAAATTGTCACAAAAGGGGGGTGTAAAGCAAAAGAAAGTAAACAAAGCAATTAAAAGATAAAGTTGAAATCAATAAGAGAGACAAGATCAAGGAATCCTTCTTCGTTGCAAAACAATGATTCAAGTTATGTTTCTCATCCACATGTTATTAGTCATAGATTATCACCAACCGTAGGTAAAGCAGCTAGATCAGTGTTAAACCCCTAAATCCCTTGTATCACCGGATACGGAAGTTCTCGACTACCGGATTCTATTTACCAAACCACCTAGTAGTAGATCACTCTAGATGTAATTTAAATAAACGCATTAAGATTTATGAACTTATTAGGTTAATATTAGTAGTTAGACTCTTAGATCAAGGTCTACTTGCTAACGTTGTTTTCACACACAATTGCTCCACGGAATCCCTCCGCAAGGTCTCGCGTTTGCTACTTATGTAAAGAGTCAAGAAACGATTACTTATCCCCTAACTTTCACTAGCTTTAGATCAATTAACAAATCAATTTAGTTGGCCACCCAAACAATCTATCAATCAACCATGAATGTATAAACATCCCTATTAGTAAAAATAAACGATAATCATGTGAAAAACTTCAAGATAGAATTGAAAACAAAACTCAAATTATATGTTAAGAACTAGGAATTCATCCTCAATCAATAATAAAATTAGCTACTCATGTTAAGGAGTTCACATAAAGAATAAAGAAAAGAGAAGTGTTGTGTGTGTAAAAGGTGTAAAAGATATGTGTAAAAAGATGTGTAGAGAACTTCTCTACTTATAGGCTTCAATGTTCTCCAAATCTTCCAAGGAATAGAATCCTCATTCCATAATAATTCAATTTCCAAATTCAAGTCTTTCTCATCTTCCATCTTCTCTTTCCAAATTTGAGCCAAATTATCCATCCAATTCCAAGTCCAAGTCTTCACACCCATGAGAGGAATCCACACAAAATTCTGTAATTTTTGTCGTCGGAAAAGCTGGTATTATGGCCGGAATATGGCCGGAATCCGGCAAGAATAGTCACCGCCGGTCACCTGAATTCTTCGTCGTCACTGGTATATTCGACGGAATATCCCGTCAGTCCACCGTTAGGACTAACGGTCAAAAGGTCAAACTGTTAGTCAATCGGGTCAAGGCAGATGATGAGTTAGCTTCTAGTCGGCTTGATTCGGTGATTGGTCTAATCGGGTGGAGTTGGATCGGCTCATCGGGTTGACTACTTTGAGTTGCGGGGCTATATCGATCATCACCGGCACCGAGTTAACTCGTGAGGGAAAATCCGGACGAGTTCCGTTTGTTTATAGGACATTTTACTAGAGATTCGAGCCTGTTTTTGGGTCTTCTCCTGTTAAGAACCTAACATACATCTATCCATTTCATACACATTCAACCGAGCTTCACTTCATAACAACAGCCAATATCAACACCAGGATCGGCCACCATCAGCTCAGCACCACCACCTTCACAGATTCAACCCATTTCTGTATCTGAGCTTTCTTGTATTCAATTTCTCATCGGTTCCAGCAAACCCATCTCAGATTCAATCTCTAATTCCATTACAGCACAAAACTCCTCACTACAACTGCAACCAATCGATTCATAACCACAAACCCATCTCAACTTCTTTAATAGAACCATATCCGTCTATGTCTTCATCTGCTCATCAATCTCTATCGCATTCATCTTCATCTGCTCATCTTTGTCAACACTGAACCACCACCTCCACAATTTCATCACAACCCAAAGACCCATCTCAATTTCAGCTTCATAGCCACAAATTCATTAAATCAAAACAGCGATAAAAACCCAGACTCCATTTTCATTTGGTTTTCAGAGATAGCAAACCCTAACTTCTCCATCTCTATCTTACTCTGAGCTTTGAGCATCATTCTCGACCTTCAACTGCACGAACCCTAATCTTCTACTTCATCAATTCTCTCGATTTTTAACAGCAGCAGCCATCAGATCCCCTTCTCGTCTCGGACTCATTTGTTTCATCAATTACAGCTACCAACCATGATTTGCTTTGATTAATCATCTTTTCTACCATAATTTCTCGATCTCTCATCATACTTCCTTCTCTCGGTTTCAACAGCGACATCCACTTGCTCTTAGCTCTCGATTTCGGGCGAAGTGAAAGAGATGAAGAATGAGAGACGAGTTTCTCTCAATTTAGGGTTGGGGCGATATGGATAGGTACACCCTGAGATAGGACCGTTAAATACACCCAATGGTAGATGATAAGGGATACCACGATAGCAAACCCCCTTAACCTTGACGGGCCTGGCTTTAGTACTCCTCCAAAAAGAGTTGCCCCTTAACCTTGACTGGGCTCCGGATAGTGTTCGCCCCTGAAATGACAATTTTGCCCTTTTGGCTCAAATAGAGTAATTTCTTCTTCTTTTCTCTCCGTGTGACTCCAAAGTAGCTATAAAATTCAAAACAAGCGTAAAATACATAATTTACAAGAAAAATAGCAAAGAAAGCATAAACAATAGATAGTAAATAGGATGTATTCTACACCCTATCAAATTCCCCCACACTTAGACTTTGCTAGTCCTCGAGCAAATCAAACTAAAAACTCACAACTTCAAAGTGTTTAAGCGTCCCAGGCATCCAAAGAGCTATGAGGACATAGAGTTTCTGCATGCTAGTAATAAGAAGTTAGAAATACTAAAGAACATATTCTCATTCTTAAATGTTGAGTGAGAAATAACCACACCATAATGAGAGAACGCGTGTTTGAGAAACGATCAATAAGCATTTCGCCTCGACTTCTGCCTCACCAAAAAGGATTTTATGATAATTTCACTCAAAAAGACAGCTTTTTTTTTTTGGTTCTCACATGTGTGCAGGTAGGAATGAAGCGAAAAATCCTACAACACGTTGAATGGTGGGAAGGACAACTTCCGAAATATTTTTAAAAACCCACATCTTTTAATATTTTGAAAAACCATTTTTCTAACGATCTCTAAGAAAGGAAATCAACCACTATTATCGAGGATGAGATTACTTACTCACCTTCACATCCGATCGCCAATTATGATAACACCACTCTCACGGCATCCAATAGAAACGTCTTCCGCTCCTCGTCTTGATCTTCTTAGTCTTCGTATTTGGTTTCAACTATTGATGATAAACTCTTGAATTTCATAAATCCTTGACAATTTGTAACCTTTACCGTAAATCCTTGTCGCTTTGAAACTTCCTTATAGATTTCCCTTCCCCACGGCTTATTTAACAAAACAAATATTTCTCTTTTTTTTTTTTTTTTTTTATCCTTAAGAACTAAGAGAAATAAAAAAAAAACCGTGGCCGTGGGAGAAGTATTTTACCGCTCGATTCTTCACAACTTGTATCGTCTTGAAATCATAAACTTCAAAAATTCTCACCTTTTGATTTTCTTCGCTCTTGTGAATAAGTCTTTATACTTGAATATAGAATTACCTCATTGTATTGTAAGTCCTCAACATATATGTAAAAATCTGCTCTTTGTATGTTGCTTTACTTGAATATGAAATTTGCTATTTTTCTCGTTCCGTTGCTTGTAAACCTTGAACTTTTCCAACTTTCCTTGTAGATTTTGATGTCGCTCCTTGTTGATGATGATGGTGTTTCTATGGATCCGTTGTTGTCGAGAGAGAAATGGTGCTAATTAAAATCGAACTACAAGAAGGAGGCTTTCATCTATGGACGTCACCCTCATGATTGACAAAATTAGCACTCAAGAGATCAAAGAGTAGTGCTTCTATTGGTGGGAGGTTGGGTAGCTCACCATTCTACCCGGAATTAACGTACGGTGACACACACTCAAAACAAAGCTCTTTAGTAGATGGAAAAAATTTCTGATCGGTGCCTCACATGATATGAATACGGGTAGTCTCCACTAATGATTGATCAGCAACTCTAATAATGCATTTCTCCCTGCACCAAATTCGCATCACCGGCATGATTAAATCCATTATTTAACACTCTAACAAGCAAGAAATCCGAATGTAGTTCTCTAACATTTCCAAGTTCAATTATGTCGGTCGAATCTCTATGTAAACATACCTAGAAGTATGCTAGTGACTCTAAAATCTCTAAAAGTTGGAGGTTTTATGTAAAACTTTTTTTTTTTTAAAAACTTTTTTTTAATTTTTTTTAATTTTTTTAAAAAAAAATACATGTTTAACCACTCCCCCACACTTAAACCTTACATTGTCCTCAATGTAATTGAATCGTCCTAGTAAAGTCAAGGTGGGAAATTTTAACATGATATAGAACAAGAAAAAGAAATAACAAAAAGCAAAAAGCAAAAGGATAAGAAATACAAAACCTATGGGTTGCCTCCCATTAAGCGCTTGTTTTAAAGTCGACGGCCCGACTTAGCTCTTGCAATATTCATTCTCCATATACTAACAATCTGAAAATTTGAGGATCCACCCATAATACCTGTTTTGCAAACAATAACTCCATACAAATATTAGCACAAGAAAACAATAATGTTATCGCTCTATAGAAATTTCCCCCACACTTATTCTCGTCCACATTCGGAAGTGTATAAAGAACATAGAATTTTGGAACTTCCATGTATTCCTCTTGGCAAACCTGCATAGTGTTAGCATCAAGTGTTTCCAGTGGTGGATATTTAGAAACAAAATCATCCAAAAATACTTTCGAAGCACATACATTCAAACCAATAAGAGGTAAAGAAGAAGAATCAATAGGCAAAGGGTTAGACAAACCTTGCACAATCTCTTGTTTTGCGGAATGCTCTTCATCCTTAGAGAATTCATATGAATTACTTACCTCTTGTATATCGTGGTCCTCTATTAAATCTTGCAACCATTCGTCGTTATTTTCTTCCTTAACCAAAGTTTCGGCATCATTATAATCATTGGCAAGTTCAATTGGGTCTTCCACAAAATCAATCAATTTGGTTTCATCCTCTAGCATCATCTCTTCAACATTCTCATCATCGGAATCGGGCCATTCACTAAAATGATTTTCATCGGTATAGATTGTAAGATCTTCTTGTGCGGGTGTTACACCGTTTATAACAATAGGTAAGTCACACCCAATCTCCTCCTTTTGAATAGGTGAAGGATCATTATTATGATCCGGAGTTGGAATAACTTCCTCGTTGTTGCAACGCTCATACACTTCCGCGGACTCATATCTTTCCCTAAGGAATTTTTTCCAATCACTAATTGCATCTTCCTCAAGCTCTACCTTTTGAATAGGTGTTTGATCATTACTAAGATCAAGGCTCGAGTAAGCTACACTAGCTTCTTCAAAAGTCTCCAAAGGTTGGCCTTTTCCAACATAATCATCGATCAAATATTCACTACACACCATAGGCACATTAGAATAGTTATTGCTTTGATAGCAAAATTCTTCTTTATCCCTATCCTCCTTGTATTGATCCATGTCTCTTCGTTCTTTAGCAATGCCGTCTCGACGTGGTTCCTCCCAAACATAGGGTTCTTTGTCTTGTAGTGATTCTTGCAACTTTTGTTGAAGATCCCCAATCATGGCGACATCTTATCTGCAAAACTAGAGAATTTCTCGATGATAAACAAAACTATCCTCCCATCCTTGTGATTGTCCACTTACATACCCGTCATAAGGTTGTTGATATGTATGAGAATATCCATAAGGTTAAAGTAGGAATTTGATCATAGCCAAAAGATTGGTTTTGATTGTATCCTAAGGATGGTTGGAAGTTGCCATAATGTTGAGGTTGAAAACTGTATTGATTGTTGTAATATGCTTGCTCTTGTCCACCATACATGGAAAACCGATACCTGAAATAAGATTCTCAGAAACCAAGTTAGATACGATATACAATCTAACAAAGCAAGAATAAAGCAAAAAGAAAAATAAAAACAACTAAAATCATCCACTGCTCCCCCAGTGGCGCGCTAAAATTTGATGCGTGTCGTAACCACAACAAATTAATCAATATTTTTCCACCTAATTAACAAGTAATATAGTGTAGTCAAGTTGGTTCCCACGAGGATCAAGAGATTCTAGTTGTCAAAATTGTCACAAAAGGGGTGTAAAGCAAAAGAAAGTAAACAAAGCAATTAAAAGATAAAGTTGAAATCAATAAGAGAGACAAGATCAAGGAATCCTTCTTCGTTGCAAAACAATGATTCAAGTTATGTTTCTCATCCACATGTTATTAGTCATAGATTATCACCAACCGTAGGTAAAGCAGCTAGATCAGTGCTAAACCCCTAAATCCCTTGTATCACCGGATACGGAAGTTCTCGACTACCGGATTCTATTTACCAAACCACCTAGTAGTAGATCACTCTAGATGTAATTTAAATAAACGCATTAAGATTTATGAACTTATTAGGTTAATATTAGTAGTTAGACTCTTAGATCAAGGTCTACTTGCTAACGTTGTTTTCACACACAATTGCTCCACGGAATCCCTCCGCAAGGTCTCGCGTTTGCTACTTATGTAAAGATTCAAGAAACGATTACTTATCCCCTAACTTTCACTAGCTTTAGATCAATTAACAAATCAATTTAGTTGGCCACCCAAACAATCTATCAATCAACCATGAATGTATAAACATTCATATTAGTAAAAATAAACGATAATCATGTGAAAACCTTCAAGATAGAATTGAAAACAAAACTCAAATTATATGTTAAGAACTAGGAATTCATCCTCAATCAATAATAAAATTAGCTACTCATGTTAAGGAGTTCACATAAAGAATAAAGAAAAGAAGTGTTGTGTGTGTAAAAGGTGTAAAAGATATGTGTAAAAAGATGTGTAGAGAACTTCTCTACTTATAGGCTTCAATGTTCTCCAAATCTTCCAAGGAATAGAATCCTCATTCCATAATAATTCAATTTCCAAATTCAAGTCTTTCTCATCTTCCATCTTCTATTTCCAAATTTGAGCCAAATTCTCCATCCAATTCAAGTCCAAGTCTTCACACCCATGAGAGGAATCCACACAAAATTCTGTAATTTTTGTCGTCGGAAAGCCGGAATATGGCCGGAATCCGGCAAGAATAGTCACCACCGGTCACCTGAATTCTTAAATCGTCCATTGGTATATTCGACGGAATATCCGGAAATCGATCCACCGTTAGGACTAACGGTCAAAGGTCAAACCGTTAGTCAATCGGGTCAAGCGGATGATGAGTTAGCTTCTAGTCGGCCACGATTCAGTGATTGGTCTAGCTGGGTTGAGTTGGATCGGCTCATCGGGTTGACTCGCCTGAGTTGCAGGGCTAGAACAGTCATCGCCGGCACCGAGTTAACTCGTCTGAGGGAAAATTCGGACAGAGTTCCGTTTGTTTATAGGACATTTCCGGCCGAATTCAGGCCTGTTTTTGGGTCTTCTCCTGTTAAGAACCTAACATACATCTATCCATTTCATACACATTCAACCGAGCTTCACTTCATAACAACAGCCAATATCAACACCAGGGATCGCCACCATCGACTCAAAGACCACCACCTTCACAGATTCAACCCATTTACGTATCTCGAGCTTTCTTGTATTCAATTTCTCATCGGTTCCGGACAAACCCATCTCAGATTCAATCTCTAATTCCATTACAGCACAAACTCCTCGCTACAACTGCAACCACTCGATTCATAACCACAAACCCATCTCAACTTCTTTAACAGAACCATATCCGTCTATGTCTTCATCTGCTCATCAATCTCTATCGCATTCATCTTCATCTGCTCATCTTTGTCAACACTGAACCACCACCTCCACAATTTCATCACAACCCAAATACCCATCTCAATTTCGACTTCATAGCCACAAACCCATTAAATCAAAGCAGATAATAAAAACCAGGACTCCATTTTCATTTGGTTTTGAGAGATAACAAACCCTAACTTCTCCATCTCTATCTTACTCACGAGCTTTGAGTATCATTCTCGACCTTCAACTGCCACGAACCCTAATCTTCTACTTCATCAATTCTCTTGATTTTTAACGGCCCGACCATCGGATCCCCTTCTCGTCTCGAGACTCATTTGTTTCATCAATTCGACTACCAACCATGATTTGCTTTGATTAATCATCTTTTCTACCATAATTTCTCGATCTCTCATCATACTTCCTTCTCTCGGTTTCAACAGCAGCATCCACTGCTCTTAGCTCTCGATTTCAGGCGAAGTGAAAGAGATGAAGAATGAGAGACGAGTTTCTCTCAATTTAGGGTTGGGGCGATATGGATAGGTACACCCCACAGATAAGACCCGTTAAATACACCCAATGGTAGATGATAAGGGATACCCTGATAGCAACCCCCCTTAACCTTGATCAAGCCTGGCTTTAGTACTCCTCCAAAAGAGAGTTGCCCCTTAACCTTGACTGGGCTCCAGATAGTGTTCGCCCCTGAAATGACAATTTTGCCCTTTTGGCTCAAATAGAGTAATTTCTTCTTCTTTTCCTCCTCCGTGTGACTCCAAAGTAGCTATAAAATTCAAAACAAGCGTAAAATACATAATATACAAGAAAAATAGCAAAGAAAGCATAAACAATAGATAGTAAATAGGATGTATTCTACACCCTATCATCAACGGTGGTAAGCGTGTGAACTTCAGGAAACTTGCACAGAAATTATACAAGTTGGAAGATGATGGAGACTCGGAAGAGCTTGTCGCAGAAATTAGTAGGACAATTCATATGGAACTCAAATGACGTCGAGATAAAGGTTATGAAACCGATGAAGATTCTTACTATGGTGAGTCTGAAAATGAAGATGATTGTGTTGAAAAGGACCAACCTTTGGAAATATTTGATGACATTAGCGTAGTTGACTCAACTCTTGATCTTTATAATGATCAAACACCTATTCAAAAGGTACATGAGTATGATGAAACTAGTGTGTTACAAAACTTCCTTGCAACAAGGTTTGAGTCTAATGAAGAGGAGTATGTTTAGAATGAGACCGGTTTGACCAATATTGTGGAAGACCCAATTGAGCTTGCAAATGATTGTAATGATGATGTTGATGCCGAGATTTTGGTCAAGGCAGAAACGGACGAAGAATGGTTGCAAGGTTTGATAGAGGACCATGATATACAAGAGGTGAATAATTCACTTGAGTTTTTCAAGGATGAAGAGGATTCCGTAATACAAGAGATTGTGATAGGTTTGTCTAACCCTTTATATATTAACTCTTCTCCTTTACCTCTTATTGGTTTAAATGTATATGCTTCGAGAATATTGTTGAATGACTTTGTTTCTCGATTTCCTCCATTAGAGATACTTGATTCTCATACTATGCAGGTTTTGAAACAAGAAACCGTGGTAGTCCCTGACTTCTATATTCTTTATACACTTCCAAGTGTGGACAAGAATAAGTGTGGGGGAAACTTTTATCGGTTAATAGCTTCATTTCATTTTATATTACTAATATTTGTGTGAAGCTAGTGTTTGCAAAACAGGTTCTATGGAAGGATCCTCAACTTTTCAGATTATTGGTGTATGGGGAATTCAACTTGCAAGTCGGGCTGACGACTTTAAACCAAGCGTTGCATGGGAGGCAACCCATTGGATGAGTATTTCTTATCTTATCTTTTTATTTTATTTTTTCTTGTATTGTATTTACTTTTTATGATTTCTTGTCGCATATTGTTATAAGATTTCCCACCTTGACTTTCTTTGGACGATTCAATTTACATTGAGGACAATGTAAAGTTTAAGTGTGTGGGGGAGTGGTTACGCATTTGCATTTTAAATTTTTAAACTTTTGTGTGAATTAGTGAATAATAAAAACTCCAACTTGTAGTTAGTTTAGAGTCACATAGTATACATGTCGCTAAGATTACATCGATATTCTCACAAGAGTGACTGAACTTAGAGATGACAGAGAACATGATCGGGTTTCTTACTTGTATGAGAGTTAAAGTTGGATTTAACCATCCCAGTGGCAAATGAGGTGCATACTGAATTCGGTAGTAGAGTTGTGGTCCCCTATAGTGGAGACTACCCATGTTACATCATGAGAGGCACCGACCTTCACTTCTTTGTACTGTCTAAATTTGTGCCTTTAGAGTGTGTCACCATACGTAAACTCCGGGTAGAATGGTGAGCTACCCAACCTCCCACCAATAGAAGCACTATTCTGATCTCTTGAGTGCTATTTTATCAATCATGATGGTGACATCGAATTGCTAACTTACATACCACTTGTAATCTTGTTCGCCGATTAGCACCATCCACTTTATCTCTCTACACCAACGAGGTCCATAGAAACACCATCATCATCAACAAGAGGAGCATCACAAATTCGAAGGAAAGTTGAAGACGTTCAAGGTTTACGAGCAACGATGTCGAAATGAGCGATTTGATTCAAGTAAAGCAACAAGACAAGGAGCGGAATTTTTACAAGTTGAAGACTATTGCACAAGAGCGAATATTATCAAGATGAGATTTCAAGAAGTTTATGATATCGAGACATACAAGTTGTGAAGAATTAAGCGGTAAAGTACTTACACCATGGCCTTTGTACTTGCATTTTTATTTTTATTTTCAGTTTGTGTTTATTTCTCTTGTCTCATAAAAAAAAAAGGGTTAATTTGCGTTACCTCCCCTGGCCAAGATCATAATTAGCGTTACCTCCCCTACATAAATTAAATTAGTGAAACCTCCCCTCGTTACATTTTCCGTCCAAAACTGGTTATCCTAGTCAGCAGTTTTGTACACGTGGACCAGTTTTTACACTTGGACTTTGACTTTCCCAGAATACCTCCCCTGGCCAAGATCATAATTAGCGTTACCTCCCCTACCAGTTTTTACACGTGGGAAAGTCAAAGTCCATGTGTACAAAGCTGCTGACTGGGATAACCAGCTTTGGACGGAAAATGTAACGAGGGGAGGTTTCACTAATTTAATTTATGTAGGGGAGGTAACGCTAAATATGATTTTGGTCAGGGGAGGTAACGCAAATTATCCCAAAAAAAAAAATTGAAAAAAAAAGAGAGACAAGAGGAAATTTCTTTAGGTTCATTACTAGTTTTATTGTTTTGTTATGTTTTGTTTTGTTTTGTTTTTGTATTTGTTTTATTTTTGTTGTCTCCAATAAAAAAACAAAAAAAAAGAGAAAAAAAAATAAAAAAAAAAAAAGAGGCAAGAAAAATGTGTTGTATTATATTTTAGTTTGTTTTTAGTTTTGTATTCTTTCAATAAAGCCAATGGAAGAAGGAATATCTACAATGAAGTATCAAGAAATAAGGATTGAGAGGAAAAGAGTTACATTGTCAAGATTCTACGAAGTTCAAGAGTTATCATCAAGAGTTCAAGGCCAGAAGACGAAGATGAAGAAAAAGATTGAAGGCAGAAGACGTTTCTATGGATCTTTGTGAGAGTGGTGCTAGCTGCACGTCGAACGGATAACGAGGTAAGTAAGCATATTCCTACCTTCGTTAAGTGGTTGATTTCCTTTATTAGAGATCGTCAGAAAAATGGGTTTTCAAAATTATAAAAGATGTGGGTTTTCAAAACAATTCGGAGGGTTTTGCCTTCCTACCATTTAACGTGTCGCAGGATTCTCTCTTCATTCCTACCTGGACACATGTGTGACCCATAAAAAGTTGTTTATTATTGAGAGCAACATCATAAAACCCTTTCTTGTGAGGCAGAGTCGAGACTTTTGATCACTCCGAACCCGAATTTCTTTCGATAAGGGATGGTTATTTCTCTCTAAACTTTTAAGGATGAGATTGTGTTCATTTATGTGTCTAACTTCTTATGACTAGTGTGCAGAATCTCTATGTCTTCTTAGAGCGTTGAATGCTATCATTTCGGAGAACTTGTAAGTTGGAAAAGTAGATTTTGTGGGTATATCTCTAGTAAACCCTCACGAGACTATAACTCGTCCACTAGGGACACCTAGGGGTTTAAAGGCTTGTTATACGTGCTAAGTGTGATCGTAGCCTCGACGACACGGAGTTGTTTGTATGTTTTAGTTTTGTTTGATTTGCTCGAGGACTAGCTAAGTCTAAGTGTGGGGAAATTTGATAGGTGTAGAATGCACCGTATTTACTATCTAGAGTTTATGCTTTCTTTGCTATTTTTCTTGTAAATTATGTATTTTACGCATGTTTTGAGTTTTGTAGTTACGTTGGAGTCATATGGAGGAAAAGAAGAAGAAATCACCCAAATTGAGTCGAAAAGGGCAAAGTAATCATTTCGCAGGCTTAACACTATTTGGAGCCCAGTCAAGGTTAAGGGGCAACTCTATGTGGAGAAATATGAAAAACATGTCAGCTGTGGTAAATGGGTTGCCAATAAAGATGGCCCTTATCTATTGAGTGGGGTGGTCCCTATAACTGGGGTGTAACTATCCAACCCTAAATCGAGAAGAGTAATCTTCTCAATCATTTTCATTCATTCCACCTGAAATGGAGGCGGTTGCTGCTGTTAATACATCCGAGAAATAGTTCGAGGAATCGAGTAAGAAAATCAAAATCAGAGAGTAGATCTCGTTCTTTGCCGTTAAGAATAAGCAGAAATCACCGTGCGAAATGGAAAACGGGTTACGGTGCTAATGGACGTGATGAAGACACGGAGAAGATATTGCAGATGGTGATTTTATTGAAGAGTAAGAAGGAAATTGAGATTCTGTTATGAAATTGAAGATGGGTTTTCTGATTGTTAGTCTGTGTATGGATCAGAGATGGCGTTATTGGAAGAATAACTAGTTGCTGCCATGGGTGAAATGGGTTTTCGGTGGAATCTGTAATGGCAAAGACGACAAGAAATTGAAGGGGTTTCTGCTAATTTCTGAGAAGCAAATGATGGTATTGTTGGGTTGCGGTCGGTTTGGTTTTGGCTTTGAGTTCATATTATGATGAATCGGAATCTTAGTAGAGATTCGGGTCAGGGAGATGAAAGTGATGCTGCTGTCGTGACTGAAATTAGGAGATGGGTTTGACAGAACAAGGAGGAAGAATTGAGCTGATACGGGTTATAATGGTGGAGTTTGTCTTTGTAGTAAATCAATAACAATTGGGAGAATACAGAAAGAGTGAAAGAAATAAGGCTTTACAACGGGAGTAATGATATATAAGGAAGTTCTGGAGCTGAGGTCTATAAAGGAAGTGGTTCGAATTGTGTTGTAGGGTCTGTGGTAATTTAATGCCAGACTGCAGTGAGGAAGTTTGTTTGGTGCAGATGAAGAAAATGGTGATGAAATGAAGAAATCAATGGAGTAATGATGCAATGAGCTACAGATGATGGAGAATTGGCACGGTGTGAAATGAATTAGGCTTACAGGGAAATAGAAAGTTGCAGTGACTTTTGTGTGAAGTGTAGTTTCAAAGAACGAGAGCTTGGTGCTGCAATGAGAAAACTACAAGGAAGTGATGCAGTTAAAGTAAAGGCATAATTGAGTGAATGGGTTGAGCTGAAGTTGAGTCTGGTAGTGCAGTTCAAAGCCAAGAAAGGTTGTTGGTGCCTGTTGAGCCTTCATGTGTATCGGTTCAAGTTATAAGGAACTGGAGCTGTTGCCATGGCTCGATGGTTCTGCGAATGGAGACGAGTTTGGTGGAGTTGAACTGGCAGTGAGATAAAGAAGTGTGTGCCTGAGATTGAGCTATGAACTAATGCTGCAATGAGAAGGATTAGGAGAAAAATGGAGCTGTTCTGGAATTGTTTGATGTTGAGGGCAAGGGTAGTTAGTTTGAGTCGAATCTGAAGTTGGAGGTGAGTTGCTACTATTGTTGGTGACAAGGAGGACAAGAAATATTGAATGATTATCTACCTGCAATTGAAGATGCTGCTGTTATGGGTTAGAGATGTGGTGACAAGCCGTGATGTTGCAGCTGCGAAATGAGAATATGAAATACAAATTTGAGGTTGTGCTGCATGTATGGAAAGACAAAATGGTGGAGCTTTGTATTGCAGTCAGCTACCTATGTTGCTGGTTATGAAGTTTCGGAGAAGCGGCAAGCTGAACCGCGGTGTGCAAGTGAGTTGCAAGTGGTTGTTGCAGTTAACATAGAGATTGTATTGTTGTACATGTAGTTGAGATGGTCAAGACTGCAACAGGAAGAAATGGAAGAGCTGCAATAAAGGCCTGAGATTGTCCTGGATCGGTTGAACGAGTTAACTCGGTTGGAATCGGGTACGGCGAGTTGACTCGCAGATCCGATGGGGCGACTCGAATGGACTTGGAAGCTGTTGGGCTTCACCGATGGGCTGGTTCAACAAGCGGAATTTTGGGCGTGACCTAAATTTAGAGGTGGAAGGTGAAGAAGCGAGAGGAAGTATATAAAGGAAAAGTTATATTCTAGAATCTCTCTCTTATCTTGGCCTATACTTTTGGTTAGAGGGTTTATAAACATGATAGGTTTTCTCTTCCTTCTTGTTATGAACTCCATGAATACGAGTACCTAGTTTTTATTATTGGTTATGGATAAAGTTGATTTCACATAACATGAATCCTTGTTTGATATATTAGTTTTGTCTCAGTATTATCGTTTATGATTCACCATTAATATTGTTATATGAGTTGAATGCTTGTTTAGTCGAGTCGCAAACCGATTAAGTTTTCTTTCATCTTTATTGCTAGATTAGGGTTATTATACGCAAAAGTGATAATTCCTGATTGCAAGTAGCATAAATATGATTATAGTTTGTAGTGATATATTCTTATGATCATATGTGAACCATAACCTTTGTTAAATCGGATTAGTGCTTTTACACGTTCGATTACTTTGATTGGCCTGATTTCATAGTGTTGATGGTGGATTTTCGTTTAAGGTTAAAATTGTAAAAAAAACCTGAAAAATCATGCGCTGACATCTTGTAAAAGATAAAGCCATTTATAAGTGTTGGATATTCCCTCACTTAATTCACCAGAATGGATCATGTAGCAACAATCCCTTCTTGTGAATTTCATATCGGCCTTGTATTTCTGTGTACTCATTATCGGTGTGGCATGGCGGTAGTGTTACTCTTATAGAGTAACATGAACCTCAAAGCACTATAATGAATCATTATCGGTGTGGCATGAGGCTAGTGTTACTCATATATAGAGTAACACGAACCTCCAAGCACTATAATGAAACCATGTACGAAATACCCGTACGGTGATGCTCGGTGTGTTATATTGGCAGAGCCCCTCTCGGTGTGTTATATTAGCCCGATTGAGCCCTCTCGGTGTGTTATATTAGCCCGATTGAGCATCGGACTTGGCTGTATCGGTCTCGGATATGATACGATCGCGATCATCCAACTCCACAAGCATGATTGGATGACCACGGATCAATTCCATCACCCCAAGCATGGTATGGAATACCCACGGCCTTAGCTTGCCGGATATGATCGATCGCGGTCATCCAACTCCACAAGCATGATTGGATGACCACAGATCAATTCCATCACCCTCAAGCGGTATGGAATACACACGGCCCGACCCCGCATGGTCGACCATTGGCTTTGCTTGCCAAGAAACCGTCCATACCAAGCATTATGGACGGAAAACCCTAAATTAGGGTTTGCGGCATATTACATGTGCTTGCAAAACAGTCTCATCCATCCATCTTCGCAAGTATAGGACGAAGGGTGCGGATGTAGACTCGAAGGGCCCCGAGCATGTCAACACGATCACCATGTGACCGCCTACACACTTGATCAATCGGTCAAAGCCAACCATGGTTGGTTACAACAAATTAAATCACCCAAAAAGAGCATGGTCGCGCGGCTTTGAAAGCCAAAATTAGGGTTTCAAGTCATCACGCGCGTCCATCTTCTCCGATACGAATGGAGGGTCCGCGATTGGATTAACCAAGGCCGGTCATACCAGCATGACCACCGTGGGCCCATCTACCTCCTCTTGCGGTCGGCCAAGGCATACCATGCCGGCCAACCCAAACGCACGCCCAAACTCGTGCGGTTACACTCCCAAATCCTAAAGCGATCTCGACCGCTCAACTTCACCGGATGATTTGAGTGGCTTAGATCACATTTTCATGGGATAATCAAGTATAGGTGTGAACACCAACCTACCACCTACACGGTAGTATGATCGACCAAGACCGACCAAGATGGGTCGTCTTGGAGCATACGCCTTAAACTTGGGATGTCATGCGGTTTCCAACTCCTTTGCGGCAAGGGATTTACTGCATGGCCGATCTCAACCACTCCTCTTTGACGGTCAAATTGAGTGGCCTGGATTGCATCTTCATGAGACGGAGAGGCATGGACGTGTACACCATCATGCCGTCAACACGCATGTATGGTCGGTCCTCTACAAAATCCTTCCCATGCTTGGTTTCGACCAAGTGAAGAGTGATGCTTGCGCACCTCTTTTAAAACCTAATTTCATCAGCGGTCGCGAGATGAGTGTCTCAAACATCATCTCATCCGTCTACTTCACCCGACTTGGTTATCTGACCACTGGTCGGGAGTTATTTGGATAGTGAGGAGTCATTACCCATCACTTTACCACACCGTAATGCGATACTGCATAAAATACACACGATACTCCACAAGTATCGACTTTACGAATAACGCGGTTATTCAATTCGGCATTACATGCTATCTTCCGTGGATCCACGATCCACATTCCAGGACATCAATCATGTCACAAGGCGGGGATACTTCTTTGGGTATTGGTGCGCGGTTTACGGCGTGCGGCGTGCAAAGAACGTGTTAGGAAGTCATGGACGGTTAGAGATGAGCTGGAGAAGTGGGCAAGGCCGGTCGTATGCTACCGACACACAACTCCACCACTCCATCATTCCATTACCTCCACTTCCCACGAAACGTGAATGAGGTTCAATGACTTGTATAAATAGGTTCTCGCCCTATTTCAAACAAGGAATAACAGACGATAGAACAATACAAGTTCGATCGGCGAAACCAAGTGTTAATACAAAAAATTCAAACACTCGAGCACCTTGCATCAACCGTAAGCTTGCTCATCTTTTACATTACAAGTCATAAGCAAGCCAACACCTTCACAATCTCAACACCTTCTTCGCTTCCCTCCCTAGGATCAACCCCATCTCCTTCACTTTGTGACCGAACAAATGCTGGAACGGCCATTTCTTGGTTTAGGCCGGACTTGCCTGATTGATCTCTCGAATCTACAAGCACTCACCCAGCGCGAGTGCATTTGTTGAAGGTTTAAATTCATTCCTCATCCACACCCCAAATTACCAAATTCTGCAGGAGTAGTTTTCACCCATCAACAATTGGCGACCACAGTGGGAGATTGATCTATCGGTTACAAAAATTGAATTCTCAATTCTTCGGTTTTCGTGTCACGATGTATCTTCACCCGGAGTCCGCAGGTGGTTCAGATATCATGGGAAGCATAGGCTGGAACGTTGGAGGATGTCTTGGCGAATCAAGCGGTATCACCGGAAGGCGGAGCGAGACATTTCGCCTTTTGAATGACATAGCGGCACAATTACAAGAAGGATGCATCCACTCATGGTCACGAAAACGGTGAATCCTTAGCCGGGGATCACACCTTTACCGGGGAGAAACAAAAATAGCGCGTAATCGCGGGGACTCGGGAAAGATGAACGAGCGGGGTCCGGTCGACGATGAGAATCCGAGACAACTCCACGGGAGAAGAGACTTGTCCAGGAGCACTACAATGATATGCCCGATAAAGAAGGGGAGCACTGCAGCCTATGGAACCGTGTTAGAAGATTTATATCTCAAAACCCTCGTTGAAGCTTGGGAAGACTGTTAGACCCGCATCAACCTTTCAACCCAATGAAGAAATGCTTGAGGAAGAGAGATCAATCAAGGAACGCGTGAGTACGAGAGGATGGGAGCGTTCAATCGGTCACTCGGCGGTGACATTACGACACCTTCCACATCCCTCTACCTAGGCAAGCGATCATGAATATGATGGCACTCACAAATCTCCCAACTTCATCCCCTGTTCCACGTCAAAGCCGCGGAGAGGCGTTACAACGCCCACTAACGCGGGAAAAGCCGGACTCAAGGTACTTACATTTCCCCTTCCCAATGAAGAAGATCACTGGAGCTCTTGGAGACGTGGGTGCGAAATGGAGAGTTGAAGCTACCCCGTGCGGCGCCCACCTCTTGATCAACAAGTAATGGATCCAGAATCTTGTCATTACCATCGGTTCCTTCATCACCCCACCGGTGAATGCAACGCTTTGAAGCGCATTGTTCGGGAGAAGCTCGGTTCGGAGAGATGGCTTGCGGAGGATTTTCTTAGAGAGGCTACTCGGTCGATATGGTGAGGCTTCAAAGGCAAGTAAGTTTTACTCAACAACTTTACAAGAGAGATAGTTTAGAATTCATTTGGGACTTAGCATCCCGCATGTGGAAAAAGAGGCTCGGTGATCAAACGCCATGTTTGTTCCCATTCGTACCTCCCTTTTACATAACATTTGCAATTTCATGCGCAATCATTCATGACCAAGATGCAAATTTCATTTAACATAATCCCTTTCAAAAAGGTTGTTCACAAACTATCTCAAAAATAAGCCAATTCAATTACCTATCCAAAACCAGAAGCCAAATTACGAAAGAAAATCCTCACTATCACTCAAAAGCAGAAACATCTAAAAAAGAAGAGACAAGTATATGGCACACATCAAGGGAAGTCCTTGACAACAAATCGTCCTTACAGGGCGAAAGCGGCCTTCATCCTTTGGAGCACGGCACTGCGCCCGACTTCACTCATGATAGCTTTTCGACCTCTTCTTCCGGCGAGCAACGCGATCCGCGAGAGGGGACTTCGTCTGTAATTTCCGAAACTCCCGAATCTTGGAGAACCCTTCGAAGAACCAAGGAGCATTGAAACCGTATTGCGCAAACACGTCTCGATGGCACTTCCGATCTTCGACCATCTCCTCAGAAACTGTTCGACCAGTCGTGACGCTCATCCCTTGGATAGTAGATAAAGCTTCTTGGACGCGGTTGACCAATGCAAGACGACTCTTGAGTTTCGTGGTGGTAGCAATATGACCGTGCTTCTCCCATATTCTTTGTGTACAACTCTTTGAAGCTGGACCAAACCTGTTAGAATCCACCAACCAACACATGGCACGGATAAGGGATATCAAAAGGAGGATCGAACAAAGCCCCGAGGCTGCATCACCCGATAATTCACCAACCGCGGGAACCTTGTCGAGTGCGGGGGCTTTTGAAAGGAGTCACCACAATGGCCATATTGACCGGAACCTTGTTCGGACCAATTTCGAGGGAGCGCCCAACTACGACAGTGTCGCCTCTCTTTCACTCTGGGTGCTAATTTCCATCACGGCCCAGTCAACAAGATCAACGAGGGAAGCGCCTTGTTCCAGCGCGAGCTTTCATCATCTATGTCGTGGTCGGAAAAAGGAGCGGTTTCTCCCAGGACTTCTCAACATGAAGTTCCATGCGTCGGACTTCTCGGCATGAAGTTCCATACATCGGACTTCTCGGCATGAAGTTCCATGCCGTCGGACTTCTCGGCATGAAGTTCCATGCGTCGGACTTCTCGGCATGAAGGTCCAATGCGCGGACTTCTTAGCATGAGGACCGGTCTGCCAACCTTCTCGTTTTGGATGCGTGCCAACCTTGTGAAAGCATTATCTTTCGATATTCCCCGATTTCAAGCAAGGATCGTTTTAAGAATTTACCTTTGGAGAAATGAAAGAACAGACGGGAAGAAATTTAAATACACTGCATATTGGAGGAATTAAAATTCTGGGACCGCATGCTTGCCTCTTGAGTCTCTCTCCTACTTGGGACTGCAACTCTCGGCTCTGAGTCCGTTTGGGTGGGAAGTGGCTTCAATAGGAAATGCTTCGTCAAGGCGTCGGAAGATAGTTCACCACGGGGATCTGTCACAACACTCTCAGAGAATCCACTGAAAAACCAACGATTTGCCTCCTCCAAAATTCCTTGTACTTATCGGTCTGCCTTTGGTTTTCTCCCAATAGGCGAGAGGGAAGGCTCACCGCTCTAAGAACACGTCGGCATTCGGACTATTCAAGAGAAATTCCTTTGAAACTACCGGTGGACGGATGAATGGAACACCACTGATCAAATCCCATTTGACGAGCAGCCACTGTCAATATTGTGCGGAGTCCACGACAAGTTCTTCGTTAAATAGAGGCGGGACATACTGGAATGCGGTTGTGCGGGTAAATAATTTCCCAGTCTCATGGTCTTAACATCGGTGCGCAACACAACGCCGGGATCGTCGGCAAAGGTCTTTGGCTGAACGATGGAAGAGTGAATCGGCCCCCATGGACGAAAATCTACGGAAGAAATGTTGTCAAATACCTCCACAAGTTTCAAGCTGGCTTTAGGGCGCTTCTTATTCCATCGGGTATTCTCGAGCCGCCGTACAAGTTAACGAGTGAAGGTGTAGGAGTAGGAGCATAACCACAAAGTGTTCCCATAAGAGCGCTGAAGAAAAGCGAAGTGAACGTGCGACTCCACCTTCTTGTACCGTTAGAAACGTGCATATCCATTGCTAAAGCGTCCAGGATGAGAATACGGCGATCCAAGGAACAATGCACCTAGAGGAAGAACTTCACCTGCTGCCCGACCTTATGGCAATCTTAACAAGCTCACCTCTTATGGTCTTCTTCCCTGAACCATCATCAAATATATCCACTGGATAGCCATAAAGGCAGAGAGCGCAATCCACGGCCGAGCTCGTTTTCCAACTCTGCGAGAAGACCACTCCAGAAACCCACCAAGTATAAAAGCATCTCGCATCCTTTCTCTCCTCCTTGTCCAGGACTCTCGAATCCCTCCAGCCTTTTGAAGTATAGCATCATAATTACTTTGTTCCGCATCGGAGAGTTCGTAAGAAAGACTTCCCGACAACGAGGCGGGTTCATTAATGCATTTACACTCTCCAAAGTAATAGTCATCTCTCCCCATCTAGATATGGGTGTGTGAGTGGAAATACGCCAGAAATGAAGGTGATCAAGCCCGCGGTGTCTTTCCTAATTTCGAGTGTAGCGGATGCCATGACCGCATCGAGGATTTGTGCTTTGGTCAAATTGTCCTTAATGCCCTTGTTACTCAACATGCGTCTCATCCATCCCTCATAAGAACCCGGTGGAGCATGGCAAATCTTGAAGTCAATAGGAGAAGGCGGATATTCGTTCCTTTGGAGACAAAATCTCATCACAAGTGCGGAAGAAGAAAATGGGTCGACATCCATATTTTACGAATCGGAAAGCAAGACTATCTTATGAGAAGGATGCTTCCTAATATTTGGAAAAGGCGAGGTGAACAACTCATCATTGATGTTCGGCATATCCTTGAGAAGGCATCAACACTTCTGACTTGGCACCGACATTATCTTCGGGAGACATATTGATAGGAGTTCTCTTCTTTCTCATGATGAGATAAAAGACGGGAGTTAGAACTTGTATGAAAGCACATGAGAAGTGTAGTCACACACGGCAAGACACAACTCACGAGCGGAGCATGCAATGGCGGTCCAAATACCATTCAAATCCGGCACAAAATTCGATCGATTTGGTCTAGTACGAATTTTAGTCCCAATTACAAGTTTCGATGCAGTATTGACTTCAAGTTCTCGGTATAACTTTCAAGTCGGTATAAGTTTCAAATTTCAGTCAAGCATATGTGAATAAGACCCACGTTCCAGCATATACGGCGGGCCGCATTCATCCGCATACATCACAATACGATTTTCTTTATTCATGGGAATCGTGTCTACGGGATTCAAGTCAAATGGTGGGGAAAGCTAAGCATGCATATGTCTTACAAAGGTATTTACCTAACAAAACTAGGGTTTGACCGTTAAAAAAAAAAAAAAAAAAAAAAAAAAAAAAGGAGAAACCTACCTTGAGCGGCCGGACGGGAGCAACTCCGGCAACGGACGGCGGCGGTTTCCGGCAACAATTCCGCGGCCGACAAGCCCGATCGACGATCGGCAGCAACAAGGTTGCGGGACGAGAACAAAGAAGAAAGAAAAATTCGTGAGAAGAAAAAGGGGTTTGGCTTCTTTTATAGACAAAAATTAGAAGAATCCCAATAGAACAAGGATTCCTCTTTTGTTTGGTTTCCTCTTGATTCAAATACCCAAAGAAAGAAACCGCCCCACCGGGGATTCCATACAAAGCGTGACGGCGTGGAAAACTAGCGGTCGGCGACACTCTTCGGGTAAACTCCTTTTACCTTGTCTTTCTCATGTATGCATGTCACCATCTCATGCCTACCACACAATAATGTAACCATTATGTGCTAGGCGGGGGACTTAATGTTGATGGTGGATTTTCGTTTAAGGTTAAAATTGTAAAAAAAACACGAAAAATCATGCGTGACATCTTGTAAA
This sequence comes from Papaver armeniacum, assembly GCA_023531295.1. NCBI lineage: Eukaryota > Viridiplantae > Streptophyta > Magnoliopsida > Ranunculales > Papaveraceae > Papaver > Papaver armeniacum. The sequence goes on along the minus strand of JAJJWW010000409.1, from coordinate 121,163 downwards.
AGATAAAGCCATTTATAAGTGTTGGATATTCTCTCACTTAATTCACCAAGAATGGATCATGTAGCAACAATCCCTTCTTGTGAATTTCATATCGACCTTGTATTTCTGTACTCATTATCGGTGTGGCATGGCAGTGAGTGTTACTCTTATAGAGTAACATGAACCTCAAGCACTATAATGAATCATTATCGATGTGGCATGAGGCGAGTGTTACTCATATATAGAGTAACACGAACCTCAACACTATAATGAAACCATGTACGAAATACCCGTGCGGTGATGCTCGGTGTGTTATATTGGCCCGAGCCCCTCTCGGTGTGTTATATTAGCCCGATTGAGCCCCTCTCGGTGTGTTATATTAGCCGATTGAGCATCCGGACTTGAGCATATCGGTCTCGGGATATGATCTGATCATGATCATCCAACTCCACAAGCATGATTGGATGACCACGGATCAATTCCATCACCCCAAGCATGGTATGGAATACCCACGGCCTTAGCTTGCCGGATATGATCGATCGCGGTCATCCAACTCCACAAGCATGATTGGATGACCACGGATCAATTCCATCACCCTCAGCGGTATGGAATACACACGGCCGACCCCGCATGGTCGACCATTGGCTTTGCTTGCCAAGAAACCGTCCATACCAAGCATTATGGATGGAAAACCTAAATTAGGGTTTGCGGCATATTACATGTCTTGCAAAACGTCTCATCCATCCATCTTCGCAATATAGACGAAGGGTGCGGATGTAGACTCGAAGGGCCCGAGCATGTCAACACGATCACCGTGTGACCGCCTACACACTTGATCAATCGGTCAAAGCCAACCATGGTTGGTTACAACAAATTCCGCCCAAAAGAGCATGGTCGCGCGGCTTTGAAAGCCAAAATTAGGGTTTCAAGTCATCACGCGCGTCCATCTTCTCCGATACGAATGGAGGGTCACAGTTGGATTAACCAAGGCCCGGTCATACCAGCATGACCACCGTGGGCCCATCTACCTCCTCTTGCGGTCGGCCAAGGCATACCATGCCCGGCCAACCCCAAACGCACGCCCAAACTCGTGCGGTTACACTCCCAAATCCTAAAGCTGTCTCGACCGCTCAACTTCACCGGATGATTTGAGTGGCTTAGATCACATTTTCATGGGATAATCAAGTATAGGTGTGAACACCAACCTACCACCTACACGGTAGTATGATCGACCAAGGCCAGACCAAGATGGGTCGTCTTGGAGCACGCCTTAAACTTGGGATGTCATGCGGTTTCCAACTCCTTTGCGGCAAGGATTTCTGCATGAGCCGATCTCAACCACTCCTCTTTGACGGTCAAATTGGTGGCCTAGGTTGCATCTTCATGAGACGGAGAGACATGGACGTGTACACCATCATGCCCGTCAACACGCATGTATGGTCGGTCCTCTACAAAATCCTTCCCATGCTTGGTTTCGACCAAGGCGAAGAGTGATGCTTGCGCACCTCTTTTAAAACCCTAATTTCATCAACGGTGCGAGATGAGTGTCTCAAACATCATCTCATCCGTCCTACTTCACCCGACTTGGTTATACAACCACAGTCGGGAGTTATTTGGATAGTGAGTCATTACCCATCACTTTACCACACCCATGCGATACCTGCATAAAATACACACGATACTCCACAAGTATCGACTTTACGAATCTTGTTTATTCAATTCACATTACATGCTACCTTCCGTGGATCCACGATCCATTCAGAACATCAATCATGTCACAAGCGGGGGATACTTCTTTTGGGGTATTGGTGCGGCGGTTTACGGCGTGCGGCGTGCAACGCGCCATCACAAACGTGTTAGGAAGTCATGGACGGTTAGAGATGAAGCTGGAGAAGTGGGCAAGACCCCGGTCGTATGCTACAGGCACACAACTCCACCACTCCATCATTCCATTACCTCCACTTCCCACGAGAAACGTGAATGAGGTTCAATGACTTGTATAAATAGGTTCTCCGCCTATTTCAAACAAGGAATAACAGACGATAGAACAATACAAGTTCGATCGGCGAAACCAAGTGTTAATACAAAAAACCGTATTCAAACACTCGAGCACTCACTTGCATCAACCGTAAGCTTGCTCATCTTTACGTTACAAGTCATAAGCAAGCCAACACCTTCACAATCTCAACACCTTCTTCGCTTCCCTCCCTAGGATCAACCCCATCTCCTTCACTTTGTGGCCAAAACAAATGCAGAACGGCCATTTCTTGGTTTAGGCCGGACTTGCAGTTGATCTCTCGAATCTACAAGCACTCACCGCGCAGTGCATTTGTTGAAGGTTTAAATTCATTCCTCATCCACACCCCGAATTACCAAATTCTGCAGGAGTAGTTTTCACCCATCAACACATAGAAATTAATGCATCTAGGGAATTAAACTTGATTAGTGCTTTTACACGTTAGGTTGTTCTCTTAGGTAGGATTCATACTCGCATCTTTTAATGTGTTTGTTGATAACAAGAGGGAATTAGCGGGATATTCTTGCGATCAAGGTATTCTAGGGCCATTGATAAAATAAAGATTAAAATATCAATTCTAGTTATTAAGACAAGGATATATTTGTGAATGGCAAATCGAAATCCTTAACCAATGCTTTCACATCTTTGAATTTATTTGTTTACTTTTCTTCATTTGCTTTTATTTTATTTTAGTTTATAAAAATCAGAAAACCCCAGTGTTTTTATATAGGAAACCGAAACATCTTGACAACCCAAGACCTCTACTTGGGAACGATCCTTTCTTGCCCTTGCTTCATTATATATTTTGAGTAGTAAGAAAGTGTAATTATTTTTGACGCCTACGACAGCGATCAGAATGGCATACTGATGCCTTCACATCATATGCTCCATTCGCAAGGCTACACGGCTATAAGTGAGGCTTACACATCATTTATACTCTTTTGGGTAAGCTATGAAGCTTACTTGGTGCATGGTCCGCATATACACCTTCAACCGACTACCCTCCCTATATATGCTAACTTGCAATTTCTACAACTTAGAATTAGGGAGCAGATAGATATGCTTGCTTAACTGTTCATGTGCAATGATTGCCCAAAATTATTTCGCACAATGATTGCCCAAAATGATTACGCACAATGATTGCACATAATGATTGCGTACAATGATTGCCCTGCAACACTCAAGGCCACCTATCCAACTGTCCTAATGTATCACCATGATGCAACATTGGGTCTATGCCAATATTCCTCTTAACGCGACATAAACTTTAGATGAAGCTTCATTTCATGTCATGGCGCATCCTCCAGCATGCGCCATGTTAAAAACACGGGGTGTTATACTCTTTCTCATGGGGACTGCCTTTATGTCTAGGTTTCGCCTTACTCTTTACCTGGAATATTAAACAAGTCATTTGGGCGGAAAGATGAATATTCATGGATGCAAAGCAACTGAAGACATGAATTCTTACCTGGGCATGCGGCCCTGTCAATGTTATAAGATTCCGCCGTGAAACTTTCCATGAAGAAACAAGGGACATATCCAGGTGTGCAACTCCGCACAAACACGGTTTCCTCGATACTCATGTTTTCTCCATTCGGACGCAATAGTGAACCAGGGACATAAGCGAAGGCGTTCGGCTGAATCACAGATGGATGAATTGGATCCCAAGGACTATAGATCACTGCATGCATTTGGTCCAGAAAATCGATAAGCCTCCCGCCAGATTTTACGTGCATGTCAGACCAAAGGAGTATTCTAACGCCTTCGTACGCTTTTGAGAATACAGTGCTAGGAGTGGTAGCGTATTCAATGAAATGCTCCCATAGACATGCTTTTATAAATGCGATGTGGACATGAGATTCCACTTTCATATTCCCATTGGAGACGTACATTTCCAACACTAGAGTATCAAGATTGGAATACAAAGAGCCAAGGAACAAACTGCTTATGGGAAAGACGGCACCCTGCGCCAATTTTATATCAATTGGAATCATCTTTGATATTATTGTATTCACACTAGAGCCATCATCCAAAACATCTCTAGACAACCACATGCAAAAGAATGCGGCAACACTGAGTGTGTCATTCAATACCTTCCCCGGCTTTGGTATCAAGGGATATACCACAACACAAATAACTCACTTAACTGGGCCTTAAATTGGGATATCATAATGGTACAGTGATGTCTTCCAAAGAAAAACAATTTCTGTTAACATTCATCCATTCACATAAGTGTATACTAAACATGGATACAGAAATAATTCAGAACGACCGTAATAAGAGCTCTATAAGTGTTCAAAAATAGGCACATAAATTAGCTGAATTGAATAATCAATTACTCCCACAGACCTAAGATTTTAAAATTTATTAAGAGGTCTTAAAAGATAATTATTGAATATGTGCATCTCTGAATGCAATTGTGCTTAATTGATACATGAACAACTATTGTTTCTGAATTTCTTGATTCACGCATATATACTCAAGGTACATGTGTTTTGTTCCTTTTGTATCATATCGTGCTTTAATTCTGCGAAGCTATGACGATAAATTTCATCAATGTAAAGATAAACCTTAAATCTCTAAGTGTCGCAGTCATAAATATTCAAACTTAATTGTGGGACTACTGTTAATGGATTCTTCCTTTATAGAATCCATACATCCACCAAAAATCAATGTTCTAAGGAAAAGTGGTGTATGTATGTGGGTCAAAGAGCGGTTGAGATCATCCGGAATTATGGACGGTAAAGATTACACCTTGGGCCAACCATGATAGCTTTAAGATAGCCATATCCTAACTCGACCCGGCAACCTGGGTAATTCGAAAATTCGTTTAGATACTCGTATTTCACTATACTATTTTTTTAAATTCGTGTAATTGGGGTGATACCATAAATATTATTAAAACTTTTGACTATATCACGCACCACTTAAGTTCATAACGTTGAGATCGACTATATCTGACCACTTAATCTTTATAACCATCCCGGCTAACCCTAAACATCTTAACGTAATTGCGAGATATTATTTATGGTATTTAAAATCCCCATTAAATATTATTCTTTTGTATCCAACGTTCGTGAGATATTTTATTTAGGGCTCTTCCGTTTAAATAAAAGTCCACCCATCTTTTACATTTCCGTGACTCATGCATGGTTTACCTATATTGATGTTTGAATGAACCTGATGAAAAAGCGGGGGTCTAACAACCACACCCAATATTTCGTTTAGCAATCTGTATGGACAAACTCCAATATACTTTTAAGAGAATCAACTAGACAGTCAGACTCAATCTTAATAAAAAGTATATCAAGGAGTTATATCTCAATTTCTCGATTCAATACTTACTCAAGCAAACAGAAATCTACGAGTCTAATTGAATACAAGAGAAATCACTTGAACGGTACTAAAGACCAATGTTCAAGGATCAATCAATTTCAATCAACAACCAATTGATTTCCCAATTGATCGATTCAACGCACAACCTGTGATATTTCAATTATATAACAAAATATAATGCAGAAAAGAAATAACACATATATCAGAAGTTTTGTTAACGAGGAAACCGCAAATGCAGAAAAACCCCGGGACCTAGTCCAGTTGAACATACATTTTATTAAGCCGCTACAGACACTAGCCTACTACAAACTAACTTCATTCTGGACTGTAGTTGAAACCCAATCAATCTGACACTGATCCCAAGGTACAGTTGCGCTCCCTACGTCTCTGATCAAGCAGGATACTACGCACTTGATTCCCTTAGTTGATCCTGAAAAGGCGAGGGTACCCAAATATACCTCAAGATAAAACTTTTATTACCTATAAGTCCTTTCTCCGAAAGTGATTGTCCATGGACTGAGTCGATACAATGCAACTAATCGGTTCACACTTCATGTGATCGTCTATGGATACGAGATCGAGACTATACAACAACGAAGTATGTTTACTTGATACAAAGGTTCAGACTTAACCAAACACAATAGGATTGCTTATCGATTAAATAGGAATTAACGTTTGTGTAATTTACTTTAATTATAATAAAACAATTATAATGCGGAAAATAAAAGTAAATGACACGACAAGATTTTTTTAACGAGGAAACCGCAAATGCATAATAACCACGGGACCTTGTCCAGAATTGAATACTCTCAAGATTAAGCCGCTACACAAAATTACACCTAACTTCGTATAGTTGAGACCAAGTAACTAACCCTATAGTTCACTTAGTTCCGTCTGTATTCCCACACCTTCGACTTGTGAATAAGTCATGTACTTGGAACAATTCATTTGGTTCGTATTCCAAACAGTAAAGGAACAACAAATCTGTTTGGTATCAACTCTATTCAACCAAGTGATATGAGTCGGACAAAGGCTCTTCTGTTTATCTTAACATAAACTCCTTCGTCGGGTCCTTAGATCTATCTTATGTTTAATCACCCAAATGTAATCGTTCAAGATTAAGCCAATCAATACCTTTAATCACAAGGAAACGTATTGATGCCGATCTACTCAATTAATCAATCCAATCTACCACAAGGATAAACAGAATTATTAATTGGATCCTCTTATTCCCAAATAAGTATTGTGCACACCAAAGATTATAAAACCCAAGTCAGATCTTCAATATCTTCTTTGTCTTCAAATCTTCTTAAATCTTCAATAAAAACTTGCACACAATCACTTGAATCTCTTGTGATTAATCACGCATTGAAGCGGTGCTGTTAACAATGGATTATCACAAGATCGTCTTTAGGACTAACAACGGTCTAAAGATCCACAATCGAAACTACGAACTAGTTTGAGTGAATCTTATATCGAAGAGAAGATTCTCAAGAATAAACAAACTAGGTGCAATCAGATTTCAACCACCGTTAGTCAATCAAATCAATCGAAAACAAAGATAAACCGCAATTATCTAGTTTCCCACCAACGGGTCGCGCTAGAGCTTCTCAATCCCAAAGAAGACTTTAAACTGAGCGGCCGTAAGAGATTTCACCTAATTAGGTTACTCTCCTCTCTGAATAGGCGGCTACACCAGTAAAAACAACAAAATAGTAAATATGTTGTTACGAAGGATTAGTTTGCTAGAAAGGCAAACTTCGTGTATTTATAGACAAGGAAGTTTGGACACCAAGGAATTTCCAAAACCGAAAATATTCTCAAGATATTCGTAAAAGTACAGATTCGGTTTTCATAATTCCTGGAGATGCTCTGTCCAAAAATAACGATCGAAATCTCTCGGAAAATCTAATTAGTAAATGCACATTACTAATTCTGTAATTTCCCTACAAAATGAAATTAATAACCTTAATTAAAAGATTCTTAACTTACTTATGTTTCGATCCACTGGGATTCTCTTCCCTTAGCCGTTAAGGAATATCTTTGAACAATTATAGAAATAAACATTCATTTCCAAGACGTGTTCAAAGTTTGTCGACATCTTAACTTTGTAAGTTCTCTTTCACACTTACAACCTTGAATCCGATTTTCCACACTTCCAAACAAGTTTAGAATTGGTTCATATGACTTTCAAGAACTATTTAATTGATCAAACCAACATTCAATCACAATCATGGGTTTACGGTTCTACCAAAACAAGTTTCGGTTCTACCTCCATGTGAGTATTGTGCATAGTCATACTAGCTTCCCAAAAGTTCTGTTGACTAGGTACTAGGATCGGTTCCTCACATATATATGGTATCTAACTTATATGTGTTTCACATGTCCATTGGATCGGTTCCCCTTTTTGCTATAAACCTTGTTGCACCCCATACAAGGATCGATTCCCTTTGATGTCTTGCACCCTTACTAGGATCGGTCCCCTTTCCCTTACAAGGATCGGTTCCCTTTCCCTTACAAGGTAAGACATACAAAATCTTATCATACCACAGGTGATAACTTAAGATCGGTTTTACTAATAAAAGTTATACCAATCATAAGTCGGGAATTTGTGAACAGTTCTACCAAGAACACAACAAGTTGTGAGCGGTTATACTCTATCACACATATTGGTTGTTCATAAGATATGCAATGAATAACAAAACCAATAACACCTAGAAATTTCCTTTTCGGTTCATAAACAAGTCTATGAACTTACTTCCTTAGAACACATGTAAACATTGTTCCCTAGGATGAAATCCTCACCTCATACCCACACATAATAACAATAACATTCAAATGATTATGGCGATGTCTTATCTACAAAGTTTAATGGTTAAGCAATAAACCTCGTATTGTATTCCTTAATACTATGTCTATCTAGAGTTCAAATATACTTCGCAGTTATGTTTTCAATATGCACGACTTGAAAGATACGTTAGGGAATGAAACAGTTCAAGTCAAATGTCACTAACCTCAAGTGGAAGGATGATTGTTGTCATTGTAGCTCCTTGCTTCTTCACATCTTCAAGTCTTCGTAATACTTGTAATGTCTCATATCCTAATACTTTCAAGCTAACCTATACGAAGTTTAACTCTAGTACATAATCAAGCGACTCTTAACATGAGTTTTGATTCACTAAAATATGACAACCAAACTTGACATACCAACGCTTGGTGGGTTCAACCAAGCCATGCTCTAGCAATCTCCCCCTTTGTCAATTTTAGTGAAAAAACTCTTACATCATATGGATAAACAAATTACAATAATTCATTACAATCCAGCGATTCCCGATTCAACAAAGACACGGTGAAAATGCTTACATTCAATCCTTGAAAATGTCGTTGTTGACATTATAATAACAAAGCTATTACTCCCCTAAGGAACATAGGTAGATATTCAATCCGCACATCTTTGTTATACCAAACATATGACATGTTACTCCCCCTTAGTACATTTTCACTCTTTCGTTAGATAAAAACATTCAAGTACCAATGTTCTTTTCTCTAGCGATGCCAATTAATATAAATATCAATGCAAGCATCACTGTTTACTCCATATATTTCTCCCTCTTTTTGTCACAAAAATGACAAAGAAACGAAAAAATAAAGGGCAGCACGAAAAGAATCTTACAAATCTCGAGAATAGACTTGCAAACCTCTGAGAGTTAGGCACGAGGTTCCACATCATGTTCGATAACCAATATCAAAACCGAAACTACAAGTAGTCTTATTTTGATATGTTACCAAGGAAACAATTGTCAGAAACAATTTTTCCAATTTAGTTTAGCAAACCAAAAACAACTAAGCATGTTATTCCCTTTGCTAAACCGATTGTTCAAACACAACCGCTTAATTCGATAAGACCAAAATAAAGATAAACTCCATTTTTCTCATCAGGTTCTAATTATCCATAAACTTAGACCTTTCAATTTTAAACAAGACAAGTACTAGGTTAGTTAACTAGCATTTCTTGTTTAGGCATTCGATTAGACTTGAGTAACTAAAACCTTACTTCGATAAGTCTAACTAAGATCGAGAATTAACTTAGTTTCTTATCCTAATCGAATTGGACTAAACAAATCATCATGTACACATATTATTTCGTTAAGCCATAAATATATCATACAAACCAAAATAAATCAACTTGCATAATTATTCACCTCAACCAAAGCAATTGAAACAACATAGACATTATAAGCCTTTCAATTTACACCCGTAATTTTGTAAGCCTAAGCGATTGATACCATACAAAAGGAAGATAACAATCGTTTTTCTTAACCGGAACCAATTAAATCCCACACACATCAATTATACCGAAATTTTGTGTCATACGCCACAATTCATTATGCATCACTCTAATTCTAAGTAGTTACTGATGGGTGTAATTATCCATTGTATGGGTGTACTCATCCTAGAGTCGGGTCCTCGAGTCCTATATTTAGATGTGATGCTTTACTAGGCGTTGATACAGTTAGTGAGGATTGTTCTATTAAAGACCAATCATTCTTTTCTTAGAGTGTAATGAAAACCTAGAGTTACTTCAATTGAAGTTTAGGCTATGTTTATCATAGAGAAGGTAGCTTGCTACCATTTTTATCCCAAATTCATCTTGTAGTTGCACTAGATACACTACAATTGGTATCGGACTCCATCCCTGGAACCTCGTAACCATGGCCACCAAAGAAAAGCTTCAAGAAATTTCATCCACTTGTCGCTCAACACACGGATTCAATCACCGAGATTAAATCGAGATTCGGTCGTTAGGTACCAAGATGAACCTTCTAATCAGTTTACTTGACCCTAACCATAACATGAATTCACCTCCGAGGATCCATCACTTCTGAGATACACGAACCTAATCGAGATACTTCCATGGCGGGATTTCAAACGGGTGATGCATAATTTCTCTCACGGTGAATCTCGTAAGTTTTCTCATTACACCCAAAGTGGATTTTCCACGATTTAATGGAACTTAGGCGTTTCTATGTTGATTATCATAAACTCAATGACATTACTGTCAAAAAAAAAATTCTAATTCCTCTCATTGAAGAATTGTTAGATGAGTTGAATGGATCCATGGTGTTTTCTAAGATAGATCTTCGTTCAGGTTATTACCAGATCAGAGTTTATGCACATGACATCCACAATTCAGAGTCATGCCATTTGGGCTTACTAATGCCCCTGCCACATTCCAGGCTCTCATGAATGAAGTGTTTCAACCATATCTGCATAAGTTTGTGCTTGTCTTCTTTGATGATATCTTAGTCTACAGTCCATCCATGGAAGCCCATATGGAACACTTACAACTTACATTAACCTTATTGAGGAAGCATTATCTGTTCACCAAGTTCTCCATTTGCTCAACCACAACTCGAGTACCTTGGACACATTATCACTTCCAATGGTGTTGCTGCAGACCCTGACAAAGTTGCGGCCATGGTTACTTGGCCTCAACCACAAACACTGAAGCAGCTCATAGGATTCTTAGGGCTTACAGGTTACTACCGCAAATTCATTAAAAACTATGGAAATATTTGCAAGCCCTAACCGATATGCTCAAGAAGGATTCTTTTGCATGGTCGATCTTTTCTTCTGCGATGCTTTCTCTGCCCTCAAAACCGTTATTACTTCAACTCCAGTAGTATTGGCCATGCCCATTTCTCTCAACCATTTACTTTAGAAACTGATGCATGTTCGGAAGGGATAGGTGTTGTGCTTATGAAGAATTGTAAACCCATTACCTTTCTCAGCAAACCATTGGGTCCCAGAGCATTGGCCTTGTCTACCTATGAGAAAGAATTTTTAGCCATTGTCATGGCTGTTCAAAAATGGAAGCATTATCTATGCAGTCAACAGTTCAATATTCATACAGATCATCAAAGTTTGAAGTATCTTATGGACTAGAAATTGTCTACTGCCTTACAACAAAAATGGTTAGTCAAATTGCTGGGTCTTGACTATGCCATTAAGTACAAAAAAGGGTTAGACAATCCAGCTACAGATGCCTTATCCAGATTGCCTAATGCTTCTTGCTCATCATTAGCAGTATCTCAACCTCAGTGGGTGCAGGACATCCATTCTAGCTATGAGTCTGACACAACCGCACAACAACTTATTACTCAACTTACTGTGACTCCAAATCAGGGCAACTATTCTTATACACAGGGCATCTTAAGGTTCAAAGGGAGACTCTATATTGGCTCAGGCACTACACTAATATCCTCCATATTACATTCCTTACATGCCTCAGCTGTTGGAGGCTATTCTGGCATCAATGGTACTTATCACGGGGCTAGAACTTCCTTCTTTTGGCCTAATATGAAGACTGACATTATTCAACTTGTCACTACTTGTGATGTGTGCCAATGCAACAAGGGAGACAACTCACTTCCTGGTGGTTTACTGCAACCACTTCCAATACCTGACACTGCTTGGCAACACATCTCCCTAGACTTCGTAGAAGGACTTCCAATGTCTTTTAAAAAGAATGTCATTCTAGTAGTTGTGGATAGATTAACCAAGTATAGTCACTTAATTTCCCATGGCCATCCATTCACTGCCATCATAGTTGCTAAGGAGTTTCTTTCTCATGTATTCAAGCTTCATGGCCTACCCAGTTCAATTATGAGTGACAAGGACAAGATCTGCATTAGCCAATTCTGGCAGGCACTATTCAAATCTTTGGGCACCACCTTGAAGCTCAGTTCTGCCTACCACCCTCAAACTAATGGGAAAACTGAAAGAACAAATGCCTGTGTTGAACAGTACTTGAGGTGCATGACAAGTTCTCACCCTAAACAGTGGGCACAATGGTTAGCTTTAGCTGAGTGGTGGTTTAATACAAATTACCACTCCAGCCTAAAAATGTCTCCCTTTAAAGCATTGTATGGATATGCTCCACCTCACCTGGTTTTTCCAATTCCTTCTTCTACTTCTGTTGCAACTGTGGAGAACTACTTGCAGGAAAGAGACCTTATGCTGCAATTGTTGAAAGAAGAACTCTCCAAGGCCCAAAGCAGGATGCAATTTTTTGCAGATAAAAAGAGGTTTGACAGAAACTTTGAAGTGGGTGACTTAGTTTTTCTGAAGCTGCAGCCTTACAGGCAAACATCAATTGTTGTGAGAAAGAAACACAAGTTCTCTGCCAAATATTTTGTCCCCTTTGAAGTATTACAGAAAATCGGAGATGTTGCTTATAAGCTCAAGCTGCCTGTGGGGTCTAGAATTCACCTAGTATTTCATGTCTCTCAATTGAAGAAGAAACTTGGATTACAGGTTGTCCTCTCCCCTCAACTTCCATTGGTAGACCATGTAGGCCAGTTTGTGATTGAACCAGTTGCTGTTTTGGACACTAGAACTACTGTCAGAGGCACATATGGAATCTCACAAATCTTGGTGCAGTGGTGCAACTCAGATCCTGCAGATTCAACATGGAAAGATGCTGCTCACATCCAAGCTCAGTTTCCAGATTTTATCCTTGAGGACAAGGATCTCTAAATGGGAGGGGCAGTGTCATATGCCACAGTTCATTATGCATCACTCTAATTCTAAGTAGTTACTGGTGGGTGTAATTATCCATTGTATGGGTGTACTCATCCTAGAGTCAGTCCTCGAGTCCTGTATTTAGATGTGATGCTTTACTAGTCAGTTGATACTGATTAGTGAGGATTGGTCTATTAAAGACCAATCATTCGTTTCTCTGAGTGTAATGAAAACCAGTTTACTTGAATTCAAGTTTAGGCTCTGTTTATCGAGAGAAGGTAGCTTGCTACCATTTTTATCCCAAATTCATCTTGTAGTTGTACTAGATACACTACATTTTGTAAGCCTAAACAATTGATATCACACAATAAAGCAAGATAACAATAGTTTTTCTTAACCGGAACCAATTGAAACACAATCCACACACACATTATGGAATAAATATCAATTGAACCGAAATTTTGTTAAGCAAAAGAAACAAATCTTTCTTTATAATAAGAGATCCCCAAATCGCCACATGTCGCAGCCACAATCACTCTTGATTGTGGTGAAGCCATGTCGTGAAAAATATCCATGTCATCGCTACACGATTGGCTATTCCAATAAGATATGATCCAGTAGATGATTCCTAAGTTTCCTTCCAAAAGTCGCAACTTCAACAGTCACTATTTCCATAAGATATAATCCAATAGGCAACCCTAAAACCCTTCCAACAGTAGCCACTGTTTTAGACTTAATCCAACACAAAATTCAAATGGCAACTTAAAGAGTCGTCAAACATGCTGCATTGTGTAAACCTAATATATCTAGGAAGGTATCATAAGGGTATATATTGTGTCCTATCCGAATTATATGTTACACAAAATTCATACCTATATTACAGTTCCCTCTAAGAATAAGGACGCTCCTTTGATGAAAATGAATATCCCTAAGCAGGGCATAGATCACATTATCTTCATTGATGGTTCTTTTAAAGACTTTAACATGGGTATTGGTATCATTGTATGTGATATTGCAGGAAACATAAAGAGTTGTCGTGCGGATTTTGGGTCGGTTCACGATCTTTATTCTTCTTGAAATAATGGCGCTAATTTTGGCTTGCTCCTGGGTGAGAGAGTTGAACCTTTCCAATGTCCTCTTTGTTAGCGACTGTCTTCAGTTGGTTCTTCTGGTAAATGAAGGAAAGGGAGAAATGGACTGGAGAAGTTTGCAGTTTTTAGAAGATTGTCGGATTTCTTTTTCTTGCTGTGTGAATTCTAGGCTAGTTTATGTTAAGCGTGTTAGAAATAAAATAGCTGATCGACTTGCACGTCGAGCTAGGAAATTCAGCTTAAAGAACATATGGAAACCTTCTCCTCTTTTCCTACAAATTTTTATAGGAGAAGTGCCATTGACTGATATTTGTAACAACTTATTTTCGTAATGTTATTGTGTGTTTTCTCAGCAAAAAAAAAGACAGCTCCCGTATCAAAATTAAATACATACCTAAACCTAAGCGTACCTGTTCCAACCCATTAAAATTAAATTTTAATCTCAAATCATCACACCGTTTGGCAGTATTATAAATACACACAACAACCGTTACCATGCCTCGGACTAAGTCTTATGGGCTAGATTGGAGGTGCTAGATTAGCACTTAAGTGTTGCAATTCAAAAAAAGCGTAGCAAAAATTTAACACTAGTTCTCTCTCTAGCAGTTGCTAGCATGTGAAGTAGCATGCTAGATAGTTCTGTTGAATGATTCGGGCGCTTGAAAAACTACCTTTTAGCGGAGAATGGTTCGGCGGAGAGGGTTTATTTTTGATCTGACGGCTGAGATTTGAAGCGCTTGAATGGTTTAGCTTTGGGTCTTTGAATGGTTCAGCGCTGGGCGAGAATGGTTCAGCGCTAAGTGACGTGGACTGCTAATCTAGCTGCTAGATTAGCACTCCCATAAGACTTAGGAGGTATTTCTGACTGCTAATCTAGGTGCTAGACTAGCACCCCATAAGACTTAGTCTGAGGAACCATAGTTTTTACATTTCGAAAATCCCAAAACAATGGACGCAGAAAAAGAATCGCATAACCAGGTACCTCATCATTTACGTGAATTATTCACCACATCTATTTTTCCGAATAACCAATCTAGCAGAACTTCGGAATCGACATTGGAGACAACTATGGATGATATTCTGCATCAATAAAAAGAAAAAAGAAAAAAGAAAAAAATGAAGATCTTGAGATCGATGATCAAGACCTCAAAAACGTTGTTATATTGAAGTTGGGAAACCAATAAACCTAATCAATAAGTCTCTCAAAGGATTCCCAAAGATCCCATACCCTCTTCAACAAACCCAAACTTTTGAAGATTTCTTTCGGCTGTATAAGAGACTGAACATCGAGCAAACATAGGTGTTGTAATGGAGGCAATTGTATCCAAGGTGCCTTCATTTTTGCAAGTGGCGGGAAGGGAAAAACATATGAAATATCTATGAAAGCATTGGCAGTCGGCTTAAGATCCAGGCCAAAATTTGTTTTAGCAGTGGCTGGCCCGGGAATAGCATCACTTTCATTGCCCGGAGGGAGGACAGCTTGATGAAAACTCGGTGTGACATACGAAAGGAAACAAATTTGGCAGCGCTAATGTCCAGGGTATACCTAATAATATAGGATGAAGCAACGATGATGATGGTGCATAATCATGCATTTGAAGGGCTGGATATGACATTGAAGTATCTGATGAGCAATCCGACAAAGATAATCAGAGGAAAAACAAAATTGTTCATTGGAGATTTTAGGCAGATGAATCAATTAATTGATCAGACCTGTGGATTTTAGAATGAGAATCTTGAACTTCTATGAGAATATGCGAGGTAGGGAAAGAAAAGAAGAGTTCGGATACTAGATTTCACGAAACACTATACACATTCCAGACGACACATCCCAAACTTTTGAATTACTACCAAAGTATGCCAATGGAATTTGTTTATTTTAAGCATTAGTTTGTGGGAAGTAGGAGCATTACAGGATGAAGATCATATCAATGACGTCGTGGTTCTTTGAAAAGCCTGACGAGATATTAATATTGATATCTGCGTGTTCATCCGTAAAAAGAGTAAGTTTGAATCTTTATTATCAAAATAGAAAAAGAAAATCTTAAGTTATCACCCAATTTCTTGAGTTATCAAGTTGATCTTAAGTTATAATGAAGGAAGAAACACTTCGGATGCACAAGGGCTAAAAAAATTGATCCCCATGAATTGCGTAAGTATCTAAATTATTTTATATAATTTGTAGTCGACTGACGATTTAGAACAAATTCATACAGGTAGGAAATCATCGTTGTTCGGTCAAAGAAAGAGCTAGAACTGAACATTGTTTTCACAAAGACGTATCTTTGTTTTGACCAAATTCTTAATGATGGGTTTCGTAATATAATTTCGTTAACTGTATCTCATTTTATTATATGGTTTAATGTTGAAGATTTATTATATACCAGATTGAAAAGTGGAAAGATGTTAACAAATGGATGAAGATGACATAATGGTCATGAAGGTGGAGCTTTTATAGATAACAAACTCCGTGAAATGGTTCCGAACCCTGTACTTAAATTTGGTTTCTTTTGTCACCACTTCCGGTTATTAGTCTTTTTTTTTTTTTATACTTCATTTTCATCCATGTATTTCTCTATTATTCGTTTTACTAGGTGTCCAAAGCATTCACTACTCACGATGTACATGGTATAATTTTTTAAGATTAGCTCTATTGCGTTTAACCTGACTGAAAGAGAGAAAACACAACTTACATGATTTTCTCTTTTATATTGCAGCTTAACAATAAAAATGAGCAGGACACGCAGAACTATTTTTCTCACGTCAAATTGGAAATCAAGAAGGGTTAAATTTCTTTGATTAATGATTTAATTGATTAGCCTCTGCTAGATTTACAACATTGTTTTTCACTTTGGCTAATAATGATAACCGTGTTAATTACTTTTGGTTAACAGAGAATCAGGCGTCACTTATGGCTCTTCCCCGGGTAATAACAGTGAGTTATTATCTCCACCGCTTCAAGTTTGGATGCTACCGAACTGATCTCCAACACGGGCATTCGGAAGATAAGAAACGGATTTCGAAAAACGTAATGGCTGCTAATATACCAATTTACAAAAGCATCTAGATGAATAAGAAAAACTCGGAAGCCACGGTAGCAGGCAATGGTTCAAACACCACGAAATAATCGTACGTATCGTATCCCTTAGAGCATCTCCAATGAGAGGATGTTAGGCTCCTTTTATTAAGGCTTGTGCTATTTTTTCCTAAAAATCATCTCCAATGGGAATGTGTAGAGATATTGTGAAGATGATTTGGCGGGTAGTTAGACTAACATCCTCTAACAACCTCAGTTTGAGAGGATCACCCAGTTTCGAGGATCACCTAAAGGATGTGAAGATATCTTTTCAGATTTTCAAAAGGTAAAATTAGTTATTTGTTTCACAAAATATATTTTTCAAAGTAAAAGAATATAATGGTAGCCAATAAAATTGTTCCATCTAGATTCCCAAATAAAACTAGACTCTATTGGTTGGAGATGATTTTCTTGAACTTCCTGTATCAAAGGAAATTTTCAATACTAATCAGCAAAGGATGTTTACTTTATCCATCCTTATATGTAGGACAAGGATGTGTCATTGGAGATGCTCTTAGGCTCAGTTACGAACTCGGATTGTACTTATATATTCATACATGTGATTATTCCTATTCGAATGGTAAAAGTGGTTCTATTCACAATTTCGTTCATAGAAATTTGTACCTTCTCATGCCCCTACTGCTGTTGTGAATCGGTAGGCTATTCACTTCCAAGTTGTGACGATTCAAGCGGAACTCTTCAAAACTGATAGAAAACGACTTTCTGTTCTTTGGGATGTTCTTTCTGTACAAGGTGATAACATAACCTTTTGAAAATAATCATCGTCGCAAATGAAGGATTGATGTCAAAATGTGAATCCATAACATGACAGATATTCATATTAAATTTCATCCTTCGGGCTTTTTACACGACTAATAAGATTTTGATGTGGCCATTATGGTTGTGAGGAACAGACTGCCGCTAATTGATTAGTGAAATTTCACAAAAAAAATATTCCAGTCTAACATTAACCCTCGTGTTTTCTCTCGATTCGGAGACATGTTTACAAATTCGATTCTTTGTGTTGGAGAAGATGTGTCTTAACAGGATATATGATGGAGGATCTGAAGATTCATCCGTCGGTTTACCCAACAGAAGATTTGATATATACATTCAACATTTGCAACATTTCAAAGCAAAGATATGTTCCAAGAAAATGACGACAACACCAGATAATACCATTCTTAGTATTTTACTTCTCAAGAACAAATTGAGGTGATTCCTTTGTCATTTACATTTTTATGTTTGCTTTTTTGATTATGTTATATTCTTATGCAAGTTTCATTCACCAAATATGTATACATCCTATAGGAATCATGGGAGCTGTTCCGTGGAGAAGACATTCATAGAGGTAGTTGCACTTGAATTTTTTCATAAAATTGCAGCACACTAACACTAAAGATCGTAGAAGTACTACGATGGCTCGGTACACTATTATTAGCCTTATGTTTTGAGAATTAATGGTTAGAATTATTATACAAAAAATTGGCACACTGCTAAGAGGCGATGTCATCAAAACAATGACCTGAAATTTGCCCAACCATACATGATACTCAAATTGAAGTAACTTTGAAAATCGAGCACAGTTGGAGAATGAAACAACGAAAAAGCAGGTTGGAAAGTTGTCATCAAAGATTACCAAATAATGATGCCAAGTTAAAGGTTATGAGGCTGTAGTTCAAAATAACTAGATTACTGCTATAGCAGTGGCAGGCCGACCGAAAGATCCCTGCAAAAATTGGTATCTTTTATTCATAAAGAATTCGATACTTACGAGTTAGGAACTCAAATCACCCATCGCTTTTCCACGGTACTACAATAACATATCGGTAGCATAAATAAATCCCTTAAAAACGTTCAGTTCAGATGTGTTCACATTCAATTCCATAGTGGGGAAAAATTACGGATGATAAACGTTATTGGAATTGTCTAATGAGACTCCTGTTGTGCCGTTGAACTTTATTTCAACCAAAACAACAGTCAATTAAAGACCACGTGCGAATGGCATGCGTCAGTTGTACTTTTTCTTCTTTGTTACAGTTTGCTAGTTGCAAATCTCCTTTTGAATTTTTTTCTTTTTTATGAACGAGCTCTGTTTTTCTGATTGATATATGATGATCTATAATTACTGATTTTTTTCAGATTCATCGTTTCAGATGGTACAAATAAGCTATTCATTCACTTTACGAAGGCGGGGTTCAAAATCATTTGATATATCAATGTCTTAATAATCCTGATTTGATTGATTTAGAAGAGAAATGAGAAATAAAAAAACTTGAGCAAATAATCTAATTGATTGATTCCGATCGGTATGATTTATTTTTGGAAAACTTTAAATTTCGAATTTGTTAGTTTGATCATGTTTGAAGTAAATTTGTAATCAATTTATTTGATTATCTCAAATTATATCTCAATTTGTAAATCAAAAATTCAATTTCATTTCCTCTGCACATTTGTTGTGACGGACAAATTTCATTATTTTTCATCACATAGGGACTCCCTTTGGTCGTCCAATAAAGTAAGGTCAGTTCATGTGAATTGCACGCACAACAGTTACATACTCCCGGTGCGTATGCACCGGGTTAGAGGCTTGTATATATAATATAAACTCAGGCTTTTCTTAAACTGGAAAACAATTAACTAACAAGATTGTTACCTCAAATTTCACATCCACTTCTCCAAAATAATTGCATCTTCATCCAGGGAGAATTGATATCGAAATATCACCACGTTGTCATCCTTATGCGTGAACAAAAGAATAATAACACACCTCAACCTTTACCTGAGAAAGGTTGAAAACCAGTTTTAACAATTGCAAGCAAAAGTTGAAAACCGTCGAAACACATATGCTTTTATGCTAAACCAAAACCGATTCAACATATTGTGACTTTTTCACATATTGTTTCTATCAGGACCCCTCATAATCCTTTGATAAAGCCTACCTACAAGGGCTAGAACTTAATCCCGCTAAATCAAAAAGTCACCCAAACCATGAGGGTTCACAATTGTGGATGGGGAAAAATGGTTCGCTGGTTTTTTAGGAAAATAAAGAGTCGAGCGTGTGGTCGAGACTCCTCAACCGAGCAAACTGCTGAACCTCACACAGATGCACCGCTGCAAACGGGGTGCTTAGATTCGAGAGATCAATCTGTAGGACTCCGGCCTAAACCAAAACAATGGCCGTTCCAGAGATAATGTAGTAGTTTATTGCCATTATATGGGACCAGACCGTGGATTCGACCATGGAATAGGAGAAATTGCTATTGCCATTCCATGGGATCAGGCCGTGGATTCGACCATGGAATAGGAGAAATTGTTATTGCCATTCCATGGGATCGGGTAGTGGATTCGACCATGGAATAGGAGCAATAATAGATTATTCAGGAATTCGGTGGTGAATGTCGCGGCGAGGAATGAATCTATTGCGGAAAATATATTAGACGATTAAAGCATCACATCTATTCGAATGGTGCATAGTCGAGGAGTCACGGTGTTGTTTACGACACGAAGGCGTTAGTGCTCTCAATCTACGGAGAACCGCCCGAATCTATGCAGTCTCTCACATAGTCGAGGGAACGGTGAGTGTCACCGACGTCACGACAAGCGTCCGCTGCCCAACTATTCTTCTATGTGGAGGTGGGTCTCTCTCCTTCAGTCAGGGAAAAGTGAGTGTCACCGACGTCCTGTAGGCGTTAAGCTCTCAATCTACGGAGAACCACCCAAATACGTTATTACGCATAGAGGTCACGACGAAATGCCGAGGATCGAACGCTCGGCTAGTGGAGGCTTTTCGAAAACATATTCATCATGGCTTCGTAAAATATGAATCGTTGCATGCTGAAAGCCGTGTCAAAAACATACCTCATGATTTTACGGTTTTGCCCTTTGTTGAAAATCCACCATCAACAACAATATATGAGATCGAATATTAAGGTAGTAAAACCGAAATCAAACATTCCATAAACATACATAGCAATAAGGTAAAAGCATAGGCTATGTAAACCGAAAACTATCACAAGAAAAATTACCAATCAAATAATTTTATTCATAATAGACCAATACAATCAATGAAAGAAATCAAAAAATTGATGTCTATTTTTCCTTGCAACCTAGTCCTTCATGTCGAATCTGAATGAAGGTGCATTACTACTTTTCGACTTTTGAATTTCTTCAAGTAGAAAGCCTTGTTGCTTGACCGAATCTCTTGCGGATGAGAAATTTTCTTGAAGGATTAACGAAGAGCATGTAATTCTCCTCTTCGATTAAACACAAAAGTGTGTCAATGCCTCAATACTGTTGATCTTTCTTGAGTATTCTCTATTTCCTTCTTGCTAAGCCAATCTCCCTTTCTGATTTTACCCTTAATGTCAAGATATAATCCGGACTTAGATTTAAGATGATCTTTCTGATCTTGCATCTTCTCCAGAGAAACCATTTGATCCATACCCATAGTTCGGACAAGGAATGATCAAAAAGGAGAAGAATCTTTTTATATTTTTCATACTTCCGAAAATATAATATTCCTAAAAATACGAATATATCAAATATCTTCAAATACTATATATTATTTCCATAATCTACATAAAAGTGCCTTGATTTTTCTTCTTCCTCACTCAAAATTTGTCACACAAGATGAGGAAAGAATTCTAATACCGATCAAGTGGCATTAGTATGAGATTTTCTCTCATTATAGAATTTTGAACAACCAGAGTGTTCTTGATCTAATATAGTATGAAAAGATCTCTTTCTATTACCTCGAACCAATGAAGTACCTTGAGATATACTGAAATTGCAAACACAACTTTTAGCAATTTTATTTTTAAGACAGTTTTTGCATCTTGTCTTATTTATCCCTTCACCATTAGATGATTTAATAACATCGGAAGACATGTCCATTCTTAAAATGGGTAAATCACTAGTGGTGGGGAAGGAATAAGATTGACAACTAATGCAACATCGGATGTTTCCTCTTCTTCGAATTATATGAATCGGAGGACTCATCTGAATTCTGACCAATGCCTTGCTCCCATTCTTTAGCAATATTACCAAACCCTTTACACTTGAAGCAACTGCGGCTGCTATTCATCATCTTCTTCTGAACCCTTTTGACGGAAATCGATCATGCGGTCGAGAAGATCGATAAGTATCCTTAACGAATCTCTTGTTTCTTTTCTTTAAGAGATCTCGAAAGCGTAGTAATTAATGACAAAGATTGTTCAATCTCATCATCAGAATTTCATGCAATATGTTCATTTGAATCATCCAGCTGTCTATTCCATTCCATTGGAGTTTTTGGAACTTTTGTTTTAAAAGCGATTCCTTTACTTTGAATAGACTGTGATTCATGATCAAAGATCTTTAACTTACCAACGAGTGTGCTTCCGTGTGAGAGTTGAAAGATCATTTGCTTCTATGATTGCATGATTCTTAGAATCGTATCTAGATGGCAACGATCTGAGAATCTTGCATATTATATCCTTTTCAGAAATAGTCTTTCCTAACGAGAAAGAGGCATCAATTATCTCAGAGAGTTTAATGTGAAACTCCTCAAAAGTTTCGTTGTCATCCATTCGAAGGTTTTCCCACTCGGAAGTGAGGGTTTGAAGTCTAGCTTCTTTCTCTGAAGAATTTCCTTCGAATACGATCTGAAGATTATCCCAAGCTTCTTTCGAAGTTTGACATGTTGACACATGATGTTGTAGGTCGCGACTTACAGCATGAATAATAGCATTCAAACCATCTGAATTCTGCTTTGAAAGTGCCTTTTCTTCGTTCGAAAACTCTGACAAGCGTTTAAACTCAGTTTCCGAATTTTCTCTCTTTGGTAGAGTATAAGGATCGACGACTAATAGCCAAGTATTAAAGTCTCGTGATTGAACAAAAAGATCTCATAGCAGATTTCCACCATAGATAGTTTGTTCCGTCAAACCTTGGCGGCACATTAATTGAAGTCGATTCAAGAGAAATCGAGTTCATTCTTATAGGTTGGATCGCACCAAACACAGATTGTCAGATCTTTTCGTGTTTGCCTGCTATGATACCAATTGAAAAGGCGAGGTACCCAAATATACCTCAAGCTAAAACTTTTCCTACCTATAAGTTCTTTCTCGAAAGTGATTGTCTATGGATGAGTCGAACAATGCAACTAATCGGTTCACACTTCGTGTGATCGTCTATGGATACGAGATCGATAAAATAAAACAACGAAGTATGTTTACTTGATACAAAGGATCGGACTTAACCAACACAATAGGATTGCTTATCAAGTAAATAGGAATTAACGTTCGTGTAAGTTACTTTAATTATAATAAAACAATTATAATGCGGAAAATAAAAGTAAATGACACAATAATATTTTGTTAATGAGGAAACCGCAAATGCAGAAAAAACCCGGGACCTTGTCCAGAATTTAATACTCTCAGGATTAAGCCGCTACACAAAATTACACCTAACTTCGTATAGTTGAGACCAAGTAACTAACCTTATAGTTCACTTAGTTTCGTCTGTATTCCCACGCCTCCGACTTGTGAATAAGTCACGTACTTAAAACAATTCCTTCGGTTCGTATTCCAAAGTAAAGGAACAAGAAATCTGTTTAGTATCAACTCTATTCAACCAAGTGATATGAGTCGGACAAAGGCTCTTCTGTTTATCTTAACATAAAATCATTCGTCGGGTCCTTAGATCTATCTTATGTTCAATCACCCAAAGGTAATCGTTTAAGATTAAGCCAATCAATACCTTTAATCACAAGGAAACGTATTGATGCCGATCTACTCAATTAATCAATCCAATATACCATAAGGATAAATTGATTATTAATTGGATCCTCTTTTTCCAAAACAACTATTGTGCATACCAAAGATTATAAAACTCAAGTCATATCCTCAATATCTTCTTTGTCTTCAAATCTTCTTAAATCTTTAATAAAAACCTTCACACAATCACTTGAATCTTTTGTGATCAATCACGCACGAAACTGAATCGTTAACAATGGATTATCACAAGATCGTCTTTAGAACTAACAACGGTCTAAAGATCCCTATCGAAACTACGAACTAGTTTGAGTGAATCTTATATCGGAACGCAGAAGATTCTCAAGAATAAACAAACTAGGTGCAATTAGATTTCAACCACCGTTAGTCAATCAAATCAATCGAAAACAAAGAGAAACCGAAATTATCTAGTTTCCCACCAACGGGTCGCGCTAGAGCTTTTAAATCCTAAAGAAGACTTTAAACTGAGCGGCCGTAAGATATTTCACCTAATTAGGTTACTCTCCTCTCTGAATAGGCGGCTACACCAGTAACAACAACAAAAGAGTAAATCTGTTGTTACGAAGGATTAGTTTGCTAGAAAGGAAAACTTCGTGTATTTATAGACAAAGAAGTTTGGACACCAAGGAATTTCCAAAACTGAAAATATTCTCAAGATATTCATAAAAGCACATATTTGGTTTTCATAATTCCTGGAGATGCTCTGTCCAAAAATTACGACCGAAATCTTTCGGAAAATCTAATTAGTAAATGCACATTACTAATTTTGTAATTTCCCTACAAAATGAAATTAATAACCTTAATTAAAAGATTCTTAACTTACTTATGTTTCGATCCTGGGATTCTCTTCCCTTAGCCGTTAAGGAATATCTTTGAACAATTATAGAAATAAACATTCACAGCACGTGTTCAAAGTTTATCGACATCTTAACTTTGTAAGTTCTCTTTCACACTTACAACCTTGAAACCGATTTTCCACACTTCCAAACAAGTTTAGAATTGGTTCGTCTGACTTTCAAGAACTATGTGATTGATCAAACCATCATTCAATCACAATCATGGGTTTACGGTTCTACCAAAACAAGTTTCGGTTCTACCTCCATGTGAATACTGTGCATAGTCACACTAGCTTCCCAAAAGTTCGGTTGACTAGGTACTAGGATCGGTTCCTCACATATATATATGGTATCTAACTTATATGTGTTGCACATGTCCATAGGATCGGTTCCCCTTTTTGCTATAAAACTTGTTGCACCCCATACAAGGATCGGTTCCCTTTGATGTATTGCACCCCTTACTAGGATCGGTTCCCTTTCTCTTACTAGGATCGGTTCCCTTTCCATTACAAGGATCGATTCCCTTTCCCTTACAAGGTCAGACATACAAAATCCGATCATACCATAGGTGATTACTTAAGATCGGTTTTAGTAATAAAAGTTATACCAATACATAAGTCATGCCTTTGTGAACAGTTCTACCAAGAACACATTGTGAGCGGTTATACTCTATCACACATATTGGTTGTTCATAATATATGCAATGAATAATATAACCAATAACACCTGACAATTTCATTTTCGGTTCATAAACAAGTCTATGAACTTACTTCCTTAGAACACATGTAAACATTGTTCCCTAGGATGAAATCCTCACCTCATACCCATACATAATCACAATAGCATTCAATTGATTATGGCTATGTCTTATCTACAGAGTTTAATGGCTAAGAAATAACCCTCGTATTGTATTCCTTAATATTATGTCTATCTAGAGTTCAAATATGCTTCGCAATTATGTTTTCAATATGCACGACTTGAAAGATACGTTAGGGAATGAAACAGTTCAAGTCAAATATCACTAACCTCAAGTGGAAGGATGATTGTTGGCGTTGTAGCTCCTTGCTTCTTCACATCTTCAAGTCTTCGCAATACTTGTAATGTCTCATATCTAATACTTTCAAACTAACCTATACGAAGTTTAACTCTAGTACATAATCAAGCGACTCTTAACATGAGTTTTGATTCACTAAAATATGACAACCAAACTTGACATACCAACGCTTGGTGGGTTCAACCGAGCCATACTCTAACAGATCCCACCCACAACTAAGAGTTGCTACGACCCAAAGTCGAAGACTTTAATAAACAAATTTGTATCACACAGAAAAGTCTACGGTAATATATAAATCTTTCTCCCACAGAAATACCTACGAGCTTTGTTCCGTCTTTTGATAAATCAAGTGAACATGAACCGATTGATATACCAGACTTATATTCCCGAAGAACATCCTAGAAATATCAATCACCTCACAATAATCTTAATCGACTAGCGAAACAAAATATTATGGAATCACAAACGATGAGACGAAGATGTTTGTGACTACTTTTTTATCTTGCCTATCAGAGAAATTAATCTCAAACCAATCCTTATAATTGTACTCAAACACAATAGAAACAGCAAGATCAGATCACGCAACTATATAGAAGATAGTTGGGTCTGGCTTCACAATCCCAATGAAGTCTTTAAGTCGTTAACCTACGGGGTCTCGATAGAAACCTAAGGTTAGAGGATAATCGACTCTAGCTTACAACTAGTATCACACAGGAGGTGTGAGGATTAGGTTTTCCAATTGCTAGACTTCTCCTTTATATAGTCTTCAAATCAGGATTTGCAATCTAAGTTACATTGGTAACAAATCATTCAGTATTCACCGTTAGATGAAAACCTGATTAGATACAAGCTAATATATTTCAACCGTTATATCGAACTTATCTTGTTATACACACATGAAATATAACTTCATTTAGGTTTAAATAACCGTACCTAAACGTGTATAAGCCGTTGGTTTAATAGTAGTTAACCATAGGTTAGCCATATGAGCACTTTCATATCAACCTTATTCTTCTTTACCAAAACTAGTTCAA
Source organism: Papaver armeniacum (assembly GCA_023531295.1). NCBI lineage: Eukaryota > Viridiplantae > Streptophyta > Magnoliopsida > Ranunculales > Papaveraceae > Papaver > Papaver armeniacum. Next base: position 94,440 of record JAJJWW010000409.1, on the reverse strand, counting down.
ATGACTCAAATGAACTAGTTAAGAGTTGTTCAATTGTTTAGACTCATAGAAGTATACAAGACGTAATCGAGACAAAAACAGTTTTGATTCACTCAAATCGATTCATGAACATTATAGCCACGGTTTGCAAAGATTGCATTCCTTAATATATAAATGTCTTGGTTCATGAATTAAACTATTTTTAGAAAATAACCTACTTAAGTACGCATACTGGTACGCGGACTTAAGTACCGGGAATAAGTTTGTTTTTAGTTCACAAACTCTAGTAGAAATTCACGGGATGTGAACTTCCGGCAGTGCGTGTACTGGTACGCGGACTTTAGTTCCGGTTATCCTGAGCAGCAAAGTACGCATACTTTGGTTCAAGGATATTGGACTTACACACATATGAGTTGTCTCACAATGTTTATATCCAATCATGGTTATGTATTCTAAACTCTCATTTCAATCATTGAAACATTCTTAGAGGACGTTATATAGTTGTTGTTCACAAGCTTCGTCAAAGCGATTCTTAAGTGATTGAAACTAATATGACTTTTGTCACTAGTAAAGATGAACTTGGCCAAATCGAAAGCTTACCAACACATATTTCGAGAAATAGATAGGAGAGATAAACTCATCTCGAAATAGTACGTGTGTATAATCATAGTCTATATTGCAATACGACTTTTGTCTCAATATATAGGAGATAAAGTAGACTTTTGAGTGATAGATAAGTTCAAGTCTCCACATACCTTTTTGTCGATGAAGTTCCACCAGTTCCTTGAGTAGTTCTTCGTCTTTGCATGATGAACATCGTGGAGTCTAGAGCTCAACTACACTTTCTATCCTAGTCCGAGACTTAGCTATTAATAGACTAGAAATCAAGACTTATGATTTTGGCAACTAAACTTGACAAACAAGCTTGAGATAGTGTAGATGGTGGATTTTCGACAAGGGCTAAAATCGTAAACCCATAATTATATATGCTCCTGATCCAGCAATCAGACGAGTATTATGGCTCATGTCTCCTATCGAAAGCATGAAAGCTCATGCCACAAGAATCTCTGACTAAGAATACTTTCTCTCAGAGTGTATGTAGATGTGTAGTCTCTCAGCTGAGGCAACGACATATCTCATGAATATTGAGCAATTTCAGTAATTACTTCTGTATAGAATCGAAAGATTGGACGGCTCCTAGACAGCTTGCCTGCTTGTATAGAGCAATAACGTCTTCAGGATGTAACAATATTTTCCCTGACTATATAAAATAAATATGACGCTTCAACTAGCGCATATTACTCCTGAATAATTAATGCTCCTAGACGATCGTACTAGTATAGAGCCATCAATTAATTATTCCTAAATCATCAGATTCATCAACTGAATCCCTGGAAAATATTCTATGTTTTCCATAATATTTCATTACTTCAATTCATGGTTCTTCCCAGCAGAATTCCATGGGTTAGTAATAAATATTCAACACACGGGCATCTGAGCTACTATCGAGTAAGCCCCGACCAAAATGGTGCAAGTGTACTCAACAATAACGCACTAACATCACCTGAATGCACGAATGAGTATTTCAAAATACGACGGGACGATGAACCTATGCAAAATAGGAAAGAAAATAATAAATAATAAAATACCGACCAAGGCGCTGGGGGACTGGGCCCACCGGCCGGTCGTCCTTGCCGTGACCAGTCCCACGCCCAATTTTATATTTTATCATATTTTATTATTTTCCTTGATCTCATGAAAATTCCCTCATTTGAACAAAATTCCTTCGTTTCAAGGAAACTCCTCAATTTCATGGTGTTTCCTTCACATCAAGGAAATAATAAATAATTAGGAAAGGTATGCGGGACCAAGCCTACTAGACGGGCGGTCATGCCCTAGTTGTGGCCGGTCCCACACCTTACATTCCTTATTATTTTATTATTATTTCCTTCATCCCATGAAATTCCTTGATCTCATGGTATTTCCCTAATTTCATGATATTTCCTTCAAGTCATGAAAAATAATATAAAATTAGGTAAACTCGTGGGACCAGGCCCTAGCCGGCCGGTCATGCCCTAGCCGGTCCCACACGCCTCTTATTTTATTATTATTATTTTCTATGTTTCCTTCACCTCATGGAAACTCCTTCACTTCAAGAAAACTCCTTGATTTCATGATATTTTCATAAAGTTATGAAAAATAATATAAAATTAGGTAAACTCATGGGACCAGGCCCTAGCCGGTCCCACATGCCTCTTATTTTATGATTATTATTTTTTTATGTTTCCTTCACCTCGTGGAAACTCCTTCACTTCAAGGAAACTCCTTGATTTCAACAAACTCCTTGATTTCATGATATTTTCATAAAATCATGAAAAATATAATAAAATTAGGAAAAATGCTATGGGACCAAGCTCATTGGCCGGCCGGCCATGCCTTGGCCATAGACGGTCCAACAGTTCATGATTCCTTCATTTTATAATTATTTTCCTTCATCTCATGAAGTTTCCTAAGTTTCAGCAAAATCCCTGATTTCTTCATATTTTCTCAAATGATTGCTCAAATGCACATTAGAAAATATCAAAATTCTCAGGACTGAGACGTGAACACTTTGGTGACACGAGCATGTTACCTTGACCGACCAGGATTGGGTCTTTGGCTTGCAAGAGGCCGGTCCCTCATATTTTCATCATTTGACCTAATTTGTTCACATTAGGTTCAAATTCTTCCAGAACAATTTTGGAATTTCGTGAAATTATCGTCATTCGATCCGTGACCAACCGGGGGCGGTTTCATGAACCCTTGGTCGGTCCCTCGTCTCTTCATAATTAATTAGGTTTTATCACGATGCTCGGACGAGCATTATTTTAATAAATGATTAAACCAAGTATTTAATCATCTTCGGCCAACTAGGGTTTCGAGTCCAAGGTTCATAATGCGGATTTGAACATTAATAATTTTATGACGATCCCATGATCAATATTTTATTAATCATACTCGCTCGGTTGCTAGTATTTTAAATAATATTTCATTTGGTCGTCTATCAATAATTCATCGGACGAGCAACATTTGCTCGGACTAAGGAATATTGGCTCAATTGTCAATATTGAACAATCCATCGAATGAGCAATATTTGTTCACCTTAACTATCAACATTTACGTGAGAATCATACCTCTGTCTCGAGATACATGTTCAATTCATGAGTCTCGAACGTTTGCAAATCATGTTCGACTCAACAATACAAGGACTCATCATCCCATGAAGTCATGAAGTCAACAACCGACTAAATACACGTCTGCCTAGCAGACTCCACAATCACGAGACATCAATAGTGTCACATGGGGGATATTAACTAGGGTTTTGGTATGGCGGTCTACAGCACGTGTGTTCATACACACGATAAGAATGTGAGCAAGTCGTGCAATCAGTTGAAGGAGTTACCAAAGTAGTGGATGGAAAATCGACCAAGTCTCCGCACGTTGAGTAACTGGTTTTAACACGATTTCCACTTCTCCACTCTTTGATTCCATCAACTGTCACACTTCATGGGATCATGGTGTTTACAATTATGGCAATATAAATAAGCCTCTGAATCATGATTGAAAACAAGACAATCTCACGTCAAATAGACAACAAGAGATTAACAACTCAACGTCTGAGCAATTACTCTCAACAGAGCAAATTCAATCAATCAGAGCTTATCTTATTTCTTCACGGAGAATACATAACACACCTACAATCTTCGATCACCATTGATCTCACATATTTCTCAGCTTCCCTCCTACAGATTGATCCATCCTCTTTTGTGACCAAATTGACTCTGGAACGACCATTGTCTTGGTTTAGGCCGGAGTCCTACATCTCTCGAATTCAAAGCACTCCCTTTTTGCAGTGCATCTGTGTGAGGTTTGACAGTTCGATTGGTTCAAGGAGTTTCCTCCGCACGGTCGTCTCCTCAATTCCCTAAAAACCAGCAATTCATTTTGCTCCATCTACAGATAGCAACGCTTGCGAGTTCGACCGAGCAGTGCTCTAACACCTGAGTTAACGGTTCATTATAAGTTAACTCAGCATCAGGAGTACAAATTCGTATATGGAGTTGGATGGACCCAATGAAGAGTTGTACACAAAATCGGTGTAGGGAATTGGTAAAGTCCGTGTATTGGGTTTCCCAATGTTAGGAAAATTGTGAGCCGTTCTCAAGCGTATAAATACAGCGACCAAGAGCTAAAGGAGGGAGATCAAATTTATGAAATTAGTTACGTTAACTTCTCATATGATTGTGGTTAGAAGCTAGCAACACATACAGAGCTTTATTTGAATTTGTTTGGATGGAATTTGTGATTACAAATGGGAGAAAACCGTACTGGCTTTCCGTTCGTTTGTCCATCATTTTAAGCCTCTTGTCTGCTATGTGTTGTCTCTTTCGGAGATAGTTATTAAATATCTTAATTGCAGGAATATAGATATAACAAATTAACAGTATGAAATATTGTATAGATATGAAATATATTCCGAACATCCCCAATTTAGACATGCGTTGATCTATTAATGTCATGTGGAGGTTAAGCAACATAAGATCATCTTCCGATTATCATTTTTGCAAGCCTCACTTGGATAGAAAGCATGGCTAGAACACATAATTATCTCTATTAGGAAATCCTCATGGTTAACGTGATTCCTCCCAACCCACAACACACAATTAGCTCGATACAACGGACCATCCTATCTCCAAATATTTATATTAGGGTTTTGAGAACTTAATTTGATTTGCTTGCCATTTATTAAGATGCAAATCCAAATTAAAGGTAATTTCAGATAAGGTGTTCACTAAAGAATTCCTAACAAACTCTGTTTTCCCAAATCTAATAAGGTTAAATCAAACTATACAAAAATCAAACTCCAAACTTTTCTTTTCGGGAAAATATTGTATACAGTATCATCAAACTATCATACAGATATGGAATATAATTATAATCGTCGCTATACTAACTGGCACTGGCACTGCAACAATTCTGGAGTCAATGTGCAAATTAACCAAGGAATCTCTGTGAGTCTAATGGTGTCACAACCAATGATTAAAATATATGGGTTTGGCACGTCAGGATTAACAATGCAAGACACTACCAATTACATGTAGTTGCAATGTCATGCATTGAAACTACATGTTGGTATTGCTGCAGCTTTTGTAGAAGCACTTTTCTCAATAAGTTCTTATCTTTGTCTTTGTGAGAAAAAAGCAGTTTGATGTTTGGTAAAATGTTAACTAAAGTTAAAACTGATTAACAAAACAGTCAAAATGTGTTTGGTAAAATATCAAATAAAATGTGTTTGGTAAAATATCAAATTCAACCATTATTGTTGTAGCAAATGACAAAAACAGACATATCTTTGAAAATAGTTTTATTCGATTTTATTGGCTTTAAATATAATTATTTTTTTTACTATTCATCAATATAAATATATATAATATTAAATTTACTAATTGTTACAATTATTATGATTGTTAAAAAAATTTATTTTACATAACCACTTTTTAATATATATATATAATTTTCAAACAAAAAATCAAACTAAAATTAATTAAGTAATTATTTAATATTTGTCTATATTTTTATTATTGATAAATGTAATAGTTTGAAAATAAAAAATAATAATATTTAAAGACTAAAATATAAGAAATAAAAAAATTGATTGTATATAATTTAAGGGTAACTTTTGTTATTTTTAAAATAAAATAGGGACAAAAAAGATAAATCATACATTACAATTTAGGTGGGACCAAAGCTTATGCTTTTGTAGCTTTTAAAAGCTCCTCCTCCCCAGCTTTTGAAAATTGAGTAAGTTGGGAAGTGCTTTGGGTAAAAAGCACTTTGATTTTTTTTTTCCAAACACCAATTTCAAAAATTATTGACATATATAGGTTTTGAAAGTGCTTTTGGAAAAATAAAAGCATTACCAAACCCAGCCTAATGTTTGACATGAAAATAATAAAATGGATGTAATGTAAAAATGGAATTCTAACTATAAGAAAAATAAAAATTATGAGAAATCAAAAATAAGAATATAATTTAAAATGAAAAGACAATGCAAAAAATAATAGTTTACATAGAAAATAGACGTTTTTTTTATAATAATATAATAAATTAAATAAAAAACAAAAAATAATTGAATAAAAAATAATAATAAAAAGATTAAACATTTAATAAGAAAATATGAAAAATAAATAAATGAAAATAATAAAAACCCAAAAAAATGAAAAAAAAAATTCAATTAAAGTTCAACGTTTAATAGGATATTAAAAATAAAATAATAAAACAAAATAAAATGAAATGAAAAATAATAAAAATAAATGAAGATGAACGTTTAATAAGAAAAAAATAAAGTTAAAAAGAAAAACAAATTGAAAATTGATAGATAAATAAAGTAAACCAAAAATAAGAAAATAAATTAACACTAAAAATTCAATAGCAAAAAAATGATATTTAAAAGGAATAAAATAAAAATTTATCCTATTATACATGCAAATAAAATAAGAGGTCAATATTGGTCAATAGCGTAGTTGAAGGGCGTAGTACAAGGCCACATTAAATGCACACCTAAAGAGGTGAAGATTCAATGTAGCCCTTAATTTGGATGTAGTAGGAACTACGTACATATAGTTGTTATATCGTGTAACTGGATGCATGCCAAACACCAATGCCACCCTTGACTACTCCCTTTGACTGCACTACACCCTCCAACTACTTCCAATTTAAGCGTGCCAAACAAACCCTTAAACTTCATAATGGAAAAGCCGCGTTTATCAACTTAAATAATATAAGGGTGACAATGCCCTACAATTCTACAACTTAAATAATATAAGGGTGACAATGCCCTACAATTCTACATGTCTATGATTTTACATAAATTTATTAACATAACCTAATTTTAATATCTACGATTGTACTTGGCTAAATTTAACCTTATATTCATTAGCATAACCTAATTTTAACATAACTTAAGAAGGATGTTAAGTCCCGGCTAACCACAAAAGGTTGAGGCCAAGCCGTAGGCCGGGGAGATACCTAGTAAAGTTTGAAAAAACCCAGTCAACTTTAATTGAGTTGTCTAACTAATTGTAAGACATAAAGAAAGATTAGTACCTCAAAATTCTTGATAGCTTTCCTGTTATTTGTTCTTCGATCCAGGCATTTAGCTAACATATTAACAACTTGTTATATGTTCCATATTAAAATTAAGACATAATGAAGATTAAGTGTATATCTTATACCCAACATGAAATAAAATTTGTTTTTTATGTTATTATCTCAAAATTATTTGAATATTCGATATATGCTTTATATGAGAGCTTTAGTGATCCATATGATATGTATTATCACATGTTAAGCTTCATTGATATCCTTTATTTCAAAAAAATACATAGACATGCATAACGTAAAGATCACTACTCATAGGTGGTAATTCTTAACATAAAATACCAAGAGTATGAACTTCTCCCACTGATCTTGAGGTATATGCATTGATCTATAATAATGTCATCCAAAACCAAATAACGTCAATGGTCTTGTTGAATTTTAGATATGCAATATTCGGGAAGTTTGCTTAATTTCATACTTTGATTTCTTAAGTTTGCGGACTACGTGTTTTTGTCTTTATAAGGCAAAGCCTTCATATTAACACGTTGAAAAGGCGAGGGTACCCAAATATACCTCAAGCTAAAAAAATTCCTACCTATAAGTCCTTTCTCCGAAAGTGATTGTCTATGGACAGAGTCGAGACAATACAACTAATCGGTTCACACTTCGTGTGATCGTCTATGGATATGAGATCGAGACAATATAACAATGAAGTATGTTTACTTGATACAAAGGTTCGGACTTAACCAAACACAATAGGATTGCTTATCAAGTAAATAGGAATTAACGTTTGTGTAATTTACTTTAATTATAATAAAACAATTATGATGCGGAATATAAAAGTAAATGACACAACAAGATTTTATTAACGAGGAAACCGCAAATGCAGAAAAACCCCGGGACCTTGTCCAGAATTGAATACTCTTAGGATTAAGCCGCTACACAAAATTACACCTAACTTCGTATAGTTGAGACCAAGTAACTAACCATATAGTTCACTTAGTTTCGTCTGTATTCCCATGCCTCCAACTTATAAATAAGTCACGTACTTGGAACAATTCCTTTGGTTCGTATTCCAAACAGTAAAGGAACAACAAATCTGTTTGGTATCAACTCTATTCAACCAAGTGATATGAGTCAGACAAAGGCACTTCCGTTTATCTTAACATAAACTCCTTCGTTGGGTCCTTAAATCTAACTTATGTTCAATCACCCGAAGGTAATCGTTTAATATTAAGCCAACAACACCTTTAATCCGAAGAATCGTGTTGATGCCGATCTACTCAATTAATCAATCCAATCTACCATAAGGATAAACTGATTATTAATTGGATCCTCTTTTTCCCAAACAAGTATTGTGCACATCAAAGATTATAAAACCCAAGTCAGATCTTCAATATCTTCTTTGTCTTCAAATCTTCAAATCTTCTTAAATCTTCAATAAAAACCTGCACAGAATCACTTGAATCTCTTGTGATCAATCACGCATTTAATGTAATAAACAATGGATTATCACAAGATCGTCTTTAGAACTAACAACAGTCTAAAGATCCCTATTGAAACTCTGAACTAGTTTGAGTGAATCTTATATCAGAAGAGAAGATTCTCAAGAATAAACAAACTAGGTGCAATCAGATTTCAACCACCGTTAGTCAATCAAATCAATCGAAAACAAAGATAAACCGCAATTATCTAGTTTCCCACCAACGGGTCGCGCTAGAGCTTCTCAATCCCAAAGACTTTAAACTGAGCGGCCATAAGAGATTTCGCCTAATTAGGTTACTCTCCTCTCCGAATAGGCGCTACACTGGAAGTAACAACAACAAAAGAGTAAATCTGTTGTTACGAAGGATTAGTTTGCTAGCAAGGCAAACTTCGTGTATTTATAGACAAAGAAGTTTAGACACCAAGGAATTTCCAAAACCGAAAATATTCTCAAGATATTCATTAAAGCACAAATTCGGTTTCCATAATTCTGAAATGCTCTGTCAAAAAATAACGATCGAAATCTCTCAGAAAATCTAATTAGTAAATGCACATTACTAATTCTGCAATTTCCCTACAAAATGAAATTAATAACCTTAATTAAAAGATTCTTAACTTACTTATGTTTCGATCCTGGGATTCTCTTCTCTTAGCCGTTAAGGAATATCTTTGAACAATTATAGAAATAAACATTCTCAACACGTGTTGAAAGTTTGTCGAAATCTTTACTTTGTAAGTTCTCTTTCACACTTACAACTTTGAAACCGATTTGACACTCTTCCAAACAAGTTTAGAATTGGTTCATCTGACTTTCAAGAACTTGTCAACATCCGCCACCATCTACGTTTTATATCCATTTTCTTAATCTCTTAATGTGATTGTGGTTGATTCGACTCCGAGTATTGTGGTTGTGTTCAACTTTCGATAAAGCTATATTACTAATATATGAATTGGATTTGAAAGTGGGTACTTCCTCCTGTAATCATTGATAGTATGCCAATTACAAAATGTTTAGTGTCATTTTTATACTTTTCACGAGGTAAATGGATTTTGGAAGTAAAGGTTTTGTAGGTACACCTCTTGTAAACCTTCACGAGACTAAAACTCGTCCACTAGGGACACCTAGGGGTTCAAAGGCTTGTTATTTATGCTAATAGTAATCGTAGCCTCGACGACACGAAGTTGTATGTATCTTTTAGAATTATTTTGTTTGATTTGCTCGAGGACTAGCAAAGTCTAAGTGTGGGGGAATTTGATAGGTGTCTAAAACACCTTGATATTTATCTATTGTTTATGCTTTCTTTGCTAAGTTTTCTTGTAAATTATGTATCGTATGTTTTTTTTTGAGTATTTAGGTACTTTGGAGTCATTTGGAACAAAAGAAGAAGAAACAACGCAAAGATCTCATCTCATGTGCAATTGTCGTTGGAGGCGAAATTATTTCTCATTATTTATTTTTATTTCTTCATCTCTGTCTGAAAAGCATGTCGACTTTAGTGATGTGAATTCTGTCTGAAAAGGATGACAGCTTTAGTGATGAAGAGACATTGAAGAGAAGAAGTGAATTTGAGAAATAAAGATGGTTGTTGTTGGCGGAGGAACTCGAAAGAGGGAGAAAACGTTCATTTGGAGCAAAAAGAGCGAAAGCGTCATTTTCTGTACAACTACTATTGGGAGCAGAGCTGAGCCAAACCAAGCCAACGATAAGGTACAATTAATTCAACTTAGTCTAGAGAAGCAAGGAAAAGAATCCTTTGTTGGCCCTTATCTACTCTATCTGAGTGGCTATAGCCATCTACAATTCCTACACAAACACCTAAAATTCAGAGAAGCCCTCCTTTAGTTTTCTCTCTGCCTGAAATAGAGAACTCATGGCGGCACCATTTTGTCAGAGAGATCGAGAGATGCAGGGAGAGATAGCTATTGTGGTGGAAGAATTTGTAATGGGTTTGTGGCCATGACTGAGATGGAAGATGATGAAGAACTGAATCTGATGTTGTTCAATAATGGAGAAGTAAAGGGGTTTGTTGTTAATTACAGATCCAGTGAAGAACACAGAGAAAGGGGATCGAAGCGAAAAAAGAGAAATCGAGAAGAACCAGAAGAGATTAGTGAAGATTAATGGCTAGATTTCGAAATTTAAGAAGGATTCGGTGGAGAGCTAAAACGTATGATTTGAGCGGGGAAGAAAATGGATTTTTCTTTGTAATTGGGTTTGGTCGATTCTCTTTACGAGGTGATGGTTTGGAAGAAGATTTGTTTGAGAATGATAAAGATTCAGATGGGTATTGAGTAAAATGGTGTTTGATCGATTATTTGTGATGATGGAATGGATCTGGGGTTTTGAGTTAGACATGAGTTTAACCATGCCATGGAATTGAGTCTGGGTTGTGTTGGAGATGAAGTTTTTAGCATAGATGGACCTGAACTCGAGTTGAAATGTGCCGTGGAGTATATTGGAAAATGGGTGATTTTATGAAGAATGTCTTAGATGAATGTTTAAGATTATTGCGGGGAAAATGGTTGTAAGCTAAGAACTGAAGTCTGAGTTGTTCTTTTGATAGATGTTTGCATTAGTGGTTAGCTAGCTGTGACTTGCGATAGGTGCAACTGAGTTCAGGGAAAGAATGTATGAACTGCAATGAAGCTTAGGATGAATTGGAGTAATTGCAGACGCGGATATGTGTTTTGTGCAATGGCGTTGTTGCGAAATTTGGTGTTAATTGCGAGCTCTAGCTGCGGTTGGAGCTGCTACTGTGACAGATACAGGAGATGGTTGCATTTGTGGGTCTTTGTAATGGCAGAGATGGCTTAAAGCAGTGAGCAAAGAATGTTACAAAACCTGGGGGAGGCTGAGAATTACTAGACTGACCTTGATTCTGGCCCATAGACCAAGAAAAATTAGGATGGTTTCTCCAACCAGGATTGTAGGTCTCTGAGTATGGGTCAAACTTCTGACGGTTCTCAAATCTAGCATTGTTATACACAGCATGAGCTTTCTCTTCACTAACCCGACCTTCCCAAAATGAGTTATCGGGCTCTATTCCACAACTAGAGACTTGAGAGGTTCTATTAGGTTCAACAAGGGACCTATTTTTAGACTGACCCATTTCCAAAGCTTCTAACCTTCTAGACAAAGAAGCAAACTTAGCATCTGACGCAAAACTCGTATCTACCATATTGGTGCTACTTCTATTAACCAAGAGTCTTTTAGGGGGTTCAACACAAGACTCCCACTTTTGGGATTTCTCAGCAACAACTCCTAAGAAGGTAAAGGCATCCTCAACACTTTTACTAGTGAACTCACCAGCTCACATAGACTCGACCATGGCTTTGGTCGAATAGTCTAAACCATCATAAATAATCTCTAAGAGTTTCATCTTATCAAATCCATGGTGAGGACACTGGGATAGGAGATCATTGAATCTCTCTAAAAACCTATAAAGAGACTCTCCCTCTTGTTGCACATTGGAACTAATTTTAAATCTACAATTTGCGGTTTATGCTTAGGATAGAATTTCATATAGAAAGCGACAATAAGTTCTGCCATGTTTCAATGGATTCGGATGGTAGGTTGTTTAGCCAGGTCTTAGCTTTATCTTTCAAAGAAAAGGGGAACATCTTAAGTTTCAAAAATTCATCAGTAAGGTCTTTTATTCTAACTGTCCCACAAATTTCCTCAAAGTCCCTAATATGAAAATAAGGGTTCTCATCATCTTTTCCTAAGAATATAGGGATCATCTGAAGAAGACTAGGTTTTATCTCGAAATTAGCCATATTGGTTGGCAATTTAATGCACGAAGCTCGGTTGGTCCTAGTTGGGAACATGTAATCTTTCAAAGTTGTCATCGTTGAATGGGCACATTTGAAGTACTAGGGTACTTTCCTCACGAAGAGGCAATTCTCAAAGCGAAGTTTTCAAAACGGGGCTCTCAAAAGAAGAGTCTTCGAGTTCCCATTCACAAGAAGAACTACTAGGTTTGTCACTAATCAAACGACCTAGAGTGTTTCTTTTCCAAGCCCGTTCTCTAATGACCTCGGGCATACACTAGAAAAATAAAATAAAAAATACTAAAAGGAAGGAAGTTCTATGCAAACACAAACAAGGTGACTCCACCACGGCAAACCTCGATTTCTAGCAAACAAAAAGCATGATGGCTCCACTTAGATTGTTTCTAGACCAGCTTCTAATCTTTCAAAAAAGGAATTCGTTACAATCCGAGCAAACCCTCGGAATCAATCCGAGTTAAAGTAAGTTGAATAAAGGCGAGGGAAGCTGCGTGGAGCTTGATACCAAGGCCTCACCGCATTACAAGGCGGGCGCAATCACGCATTCAACTCACGAAACCATCATGAACTTCCAGTATGCTTAAAAGAGTAACCAATATTTTTCGAACGACTTTTCTATTAAGCTCGTTACCCTATAGGTCTCGTTCTATTCCAAATTTTAAAGCTTAGGTTTGCGTTAAGTATTATTTTCCTAAGGCGGGCAAGAAGAGAACGGTGATGAAATCCGAACCCTTATCTTGTATGGCCAGTCCTTGCCCTTTACTGGGAAATTAAAGCAGCCGTTTTCAATTCCTCAGCATATATGCAAACGAAGGAAGACATTAACTCGCTTACAGGGGATTCGTGAGTGTTTCGACAAACTTACCTCCCGTTCCAGGCGGGGGATGAACCGTTGTAGTCGACTCGGGCCACGACTCCAATGTCGTGTACGAACCCGAGGGGCGAGACGATATCGTAATCGTCGTCCTTCTCTGCACACTTGATTTTATATTTAAACTACCCTTCCGTAGGGTTTAAAAATAATATCCCAAAGTTTAAAGTCCAAAGTCCAAAAATAAAGTGCAAAAGAAAATGAAAGTCTAAAAAAAAATGTCTCTCTTTTTTTTTTATAAAATAAAAAAAAAATCTTCTTCTTTCGCTCCTTTCGCTTTGCCTTTTACTCCAAGTCTTTAAGTATTCACCAAAAGCTTTGGCAAAATTTTCTTTCCCTCCAAATTCCAAATTCTGTAAGGAAAAGACAAAAACCCAAAAACGTAAAGAAGAACAAAAACAAATAAAAACCTAAACAAAAAGAAAAAAAAATCTAAAAACTCTAGCCTAAAGACAAGTCCGCGTCGGCGGCGCCAAGAATTGATGAATATTTTCAATGATGTTGTAGTAAAAGGTTCGTTCAAGACTTGTGAAAGCAGATTTTTAGACTTAACATCTAGGATTCCACCATTGGTCGATATTAGTGATTTAATAAAACAATAATTATGCAACTCAACATTCAAATTGATTCTAATAGTATTGCCTAGACATGTAGATTTTCAAAAGAATAGATGTTAATCCAAGCATAGAATAAATACACCTAACTAATCAAAATCATATAATCAAATTTTAGTTCAATGCAAAAATCATAATAGAGTTGTTATAATTAACTGAAAGTAGAAATGTATCACTTTTACCGAAACAACGGCTTCCTCCATCGCCCCAAGGATTGGGTTTAGCTCTTCATCATGGAAACACGCTCAAAAGTTGATTTCATTGCTCAAATAGGTGTTTACAAAGATGAAATATAGAGAAAATGGTTAAAACCGGGTGTTTGCAACGCTTATAATTGTTGCAAAACACATTCTGAAAGACGATAAAAGGATTCTTGTCATCGTAGCATATCGACGCCAAGCCGTTGTCGTTTCATTGTAGCAAATACATTGTTGGTGTGCGTCTTATGTTCTTCGTGTTCTTGGTGCGGCAGCGACAGAAAATAATTCTATAAGTTGATTTTCTCGATCTGTTGATGCTCTGTACCTCTCCCAAACTCTCCGTCCTCCCTCTATGCTATCTCAACAACTATTTATAACCCAACAGCACAGAAATATCTCGCCATAACTTCATATAATCCTCCATTACTCGACATTATTCTTTACGGCCTGTTTAGGAAATAATCTAGATTTTTGATTTCTCCACGCGCTCTAAAGCTGCCAAATTGTCATAGTTAACTCCATCACACTCCAGATAGTTGTTAGGGTCTTCCAGATACATGCAAATTCCTCTGTTGCTCGCGCAATCTTGTGAATGTCTCCTCCGGTGAATGTGTTGCCCTGTTTTCCTCTCGCGAAATTCGGTAAAGCGGATCGAATCCAACACCTCTACCATCCTGTCTAGCCCATAGAAAAGTACCCAATCAATTCCCGACCCTTTAGTCTCACCAAACAAGCTCAAATTGTCAACCCTAAATCTCGCCAAGGGCGAGAATTGTTTTTTCCGCAAAACCATCAATTTGAAATGGTGAAGATGATCTCCCCCTAACAGCGATGGGGGTGCGAATAGCAGCTTCCTTAAGGGGTGTCCAGGGGTGCCCCTTATCCAAAATGAGAGTGCCTGTAGTACTTTTGTCCGGGGATCCAAATAGCACTTTTTGAGCAACTTTTTCCACACAAGTGTATTTCTCCAAAAACACCTACACAAACATAAAAACACCATAATAAGTACAAAATCAAGCACTAACAATAGAGACACTGAGGACAATTCAGACACAAAAATGTGCCTATCAATAAACTTCTTCGTCAGGTACTTAGATCTATCTTATGTTCAATCACCCGAAGGTAATCGTTTAAGATTAAGCCAACAACACCTTTAATCCGAAGAATCGTGTTGATGTCGATCTACTCAATTAATCAATCCAATCTACCACAAGGATAAACTGATTATTAATTGGATCCTCTTTTTCCCAAACAAGTATTGTGCACACCAAATATTATCAAACCCAAGTCGAGATATTCAATATCTTCTTTGTCTTCAAATCTTCTTAAATCTTCAATAAAAACTCATGCACAATCACTTGAATCTCTTGTGATCAATCACGCACGGAAGCGAGTCTATTAACAACGGATTATCACAAGATCGTCTTTAGAACTAACAACGGCCTAAAGATCCTGTCGAAACTACGAACTTGTTTGGGTGAATCTTATATCGAAAGAAGATTCTCAAGAATAAACAAACTAGGTGCAATCGATTTCAACCACCGTTAGTCAATCAAATCAATCGAAAACAAAGATAAACCGCAATTATCTAGTTTCTCACCAACGGAGTCGCGCTAGAGCTTCTCAATCCCAAAGAAGACTTTAAATTGAGCGGTCGTAAGAGATTTAAGCCTAATTAGGTTACTCTCCTCTCCGAATAAAGCGGCTACACCGAATAACAACAACAAAAGAGTAAATGTTTTACGAAGGATTAGTTTGCTAGAAAGGCAAACTTTGTGTATTTATAGACAAGGAAGTTTGGACACCAAGGAATTTCCAAAACCGAAAACATTCTCAAGATATTCACTAAAGCACAAATTCGGTTTCCATAATTCTGAAATGCTCTTCGTCCAAAAATAACGATCGAAATCTCTCGGAAAATCTAATTAGTAAATGCACATTACTAATTATGTAATTTCTCTACAAAATGAAATTAATAACCTTAATTAAAAGATTCTTAACTTACTTATGTTTCGATCCTGGGATTCTCTTCCCTTATCCGTTAAGGAATATCTTTGAACAATTATAAAAATAAGTATTCTCAGCACTTGTTCAAAGTTTGTCGACATCTTTACTTTGTAAGTTCTCTTCCACACTTACAACCTTGAAACAGATTTGCCACTCTTCCAAAAAAAGTTTAGAATTGGTTCATCTGACTTTCAAGAACTACGTGATTGATCAAACCAACATTTAATCACAATCATGGGTTTAACGGTTCTACCAAAACAAGTTTTGGTTCTACCTCCATGTGAGTACTGTGCATAGTCACACTAGCTTTCCAAAAATTCGGTTGACTAGGTACTAGGACCAGTTCCCCACATATATATGGTATCTAACTTATATGTGTTGCACATGTCCATAGGATCGGTTCCCCTTTGCCTAAAAACGTGTTGCATATGTCCATAGGATCGGTTCCCCTTTCTTCTATAAACCTTGTTGCACCACATACAAGGATCGGTTCCCCTGATGTACTGCACCCCTTACTAGGATCGGTTCCCCTTTCCCAAAAGTTGTCAGACATACAAACCCGATCATACCACAGGTGATTACTTAAGATCGGTTTTACTAATAAAAGTTATACCAATACATAAGTCAGGCCTTTGTGAATAGTTCTACCAAGAACACAACAAGTTGTGAGCGGTTATACTCTATCACACATATTGGTTGTTCATAAGATATGCAATGAATAACAAAACCAATAACACTTGACATCCTTTTCGGTTCACAAACAAGTTTATGAACTTACTTCTTTAGAACACATGTAAACATTGTTCCCTAGGATGAAATCCTCACCTCATACACATACATAATCACAATAGCATTTAAATAATTATGGCGATGTCTTATCTACAAAGTTTAATGGTTAAGCAATAAACCTCGTATTGTATTCCTTAATACTATGTCTATCTAGAGTTCGTTTATGCTTCGCAGTTATGTTTTCAATATGCACGACTTGAAAGATACGTTAGGGAATGAAACGGTTCAAGTCAAATATCACAAACCTCAAGTGGAAGGATGATTGTTGTCGTTGTAGCTCCTTGCTTCTTCACATCTTCAAGACTTCGCAATACTTGTAATGTCTCATATCCTAATACTTTCAAGCTAACATATACGAAGTTGACTCTAGTACATAATCAAGCGACTCTTAACATGAGTTTTAATTCACTAAAATATGACAACCAAACTTGACATACCAACGCTTGTGGGTTCAACCGAGCCATGCTCTAACACACGTGTAATTTTCTTTATAATTTTATCATTAAAATAAAGGCTATTTTTCACATTAGTTAATGCAACTCTTAAGTACTGAGCTACAAATAACACTATGATAGTTCTGCATAAGTATTCTTTGACATAAGAGAAAAAATTATTTATAATTAATGCCTCATTTATGCGTGAAATCTTTGGATACAAGTCTAGCTTTATATCGTTTAACATTGCCATTACATTCGTACTAGGTCTGAAATACCCACTTACATACAATTGATTTGTGTCTTTCGAGCAATGAAACAATACCCCATACTTGACGTTCAACCATTGATTTTCGTTCACATAGCATTAATCCATTAATCAAAAATATTACACGTAATATTTGTGAATCCGAATCCGAATCTTTTCCATTCAATATTAAATGAAATAAATTCTTGTAAGCAAATAACTGAAACAACATGAATAACTTTCTTTCAATCTATTTGAGACCTTCTTAATGCTGGTTCATGTTGTTATCAAAAAATAATTCTTTATTGACAGTAATTTTATTATGGAATATTGGATCTATAATTTGTGTTCTTTCATTATCTAACATTACGACGATGAGAAGCTTCACAATATTTGTAGAAATATTAGATAAAGGGATCATTATTATGACTTCTTGAACAGATATATTCAATACTCCCACTGATTATGCGATCACTAATGAATTTATATTTTTGGTTTCAATAAATCTCATACTACGGTTAGAACATTAAAGTATACCGTTTAGAATATTTAGGAAAACCAATAAAACAATAACAGTTTTCAAATCCAGTTTTTCATTCTTGGGAATGTAAGTGTTCACCTCCAACTGAATATCCATAACTTAAAGGTGATTTAAACTAGGTTTCCAGCGTTTCACAGCTCAAAGTGTGTCTTTGAAACTGCTTTACTCGGAAATCTATTTAAATTACACAATTGTAAAAAGAACGTACATTCACAGACATGTGGCCATTATGCATAACTCATTACGCTTCTATCCATTTTCATAAAAGTATGATTTTGCTTGCTATACACCATTATGCCAAGGATAAGTTGGTCTTGTGTATTTTGAGCAATATTTCCAATCTTTTGGAGATACTATGCAAAAGATTTAGGATATTAATTATCTTGTTTTGTCATACCTTTCACAATATTCACCACCTTTGTCAGACTTCAAGATTTTTCACTTTCTCTACAATTGCATCTCAATTTCAATAATGAATATTCATGAAAACGTCCACGGATTGAGATTCATAATGCAATTGACAGATGTATACATTAACGCCAAATATCATCAGGTGATAAACAATTTTATCTTCCAAAAACTGGACCATAAAAAGTCTACAAAATAATCATAGTCAACAATTAATAAGAACAAAAGCGAAATTTATAATAGAGATAAATGAAAATTAAGCTTACAATAGTTACATACCTTCAATAAGATTCTCCTGTGGGTAAAACCTTATCAAGAAACAATCTGAGACATGAAAAAAAAAATATGTAGATATTTTAACTTCTCATACACATAACATTATATTTTTTTAAAACCACAATTAGAATCACCTGTGGGCGAATCACGTCCTAAAATGTATTAACAAACTAAAAATAATTATAAATATATTCAACCTAATACAATGTGAATTATAGTCACCTGTGGGTGGCTATTATTTCACATGTATATGAAACATTTAGATAACCTTAATGCTTGTTTCAAAGTGTGAACTAAAACTACCTATTAGCAGCTTCTAATCATTAAATCAAACTAAGAGGACTCAAAATACACAACACTTACAAGATAGTATTTTAGTATCACTGTGGTGATAACTAAACAATCCAGCAAATTAACATGTACAATTGTAAAGGTCACACTAGCTTTTCTTGTGATATTGCATGGTCCCACTTAATGATATGGACATACTTGATCTGATCATAAAATTATCGATTATAAACAATGATGAGTAACCCAAACTAATTGGGGTATACCCAATTTTAAGTGGACATGTTACCTTACTAAGGGGAGGTCAAATATGGTTGAAGTTACAATACTACCCTTGCCCTTTATAATTCTATTACCATAATCAATTTTTTTTATTTTCATTTCATCTTCCTTCTTCTCTTCTTCTTCTTTTCCATAACCACACCGGCTCCTCCCCACCACCACCACCAAAACTCGTCGATTAATTCGTTAACATCGTCGATTCGAAAACTCCGAGTAATCTTCATCAATGGAACCACCACGGCGGAAGGGAACTCGTATGAAAGACGCTAATAGAAAACCCAATGAGTATAACCCTGGAATTGCAAGTTTGGTTCAAAAGAAAGTGAGTAAAAACACCGTCGAAGAAGAAGAGATTGAACCCGCTCAAAACGAAGAAATGGTGCGATTAAGAAAGTAAGGGCCTACTTAAACTCACCCTAGTACTTCAATTTCATGTTTGCATGTCAAATTAGGTCAGAAAAATCGATTCTTTGATTTTGAGTTATTTAGCCGGCATGTTGTTTGTTTCACGACCTTGCCTGGGATTTCATATTTAGTGATCCGCTAGGGATGCTCTTTGGTTGAATATCTTGCAGTTGGTTTAGTTTTTTAAGTAACTTTCACGAGAGTTCGGGAAGTTATTCAACCTATAATCTTGCTTGACGCAAATTTTATTTTTTAAGCCGGGTCGGTTATAAACTTTTAACTTGCCTGGCGGGATTTCAGATTTTTAGCGTTCCTGATGCCTTAGAATTATAAAGGTCGGAATGGTATGTAAATAATACCACGCCGGCGTTATGTTAGCCGGTGTTGTTTTTATTATGGACGTTGTCGGCGTTTGTAGTTGAAAATCCAGTCATAGTTGTTAAAAACCGGCGGAGTTATTGGAATAAAACCCTCCCACCCCTTGTTTGGCCGCTTCTTGTTTAGATATCGACCCTTCCGCCTTAGTCCGCCTAATGGTTATATATGTTGAGCCTTAGACTTATAGTTTTTTTCTTAATTGTTCTTGTTCGGGTTGCAAAAAGGCAAACAAGAAAGCTCAAAGCTCTTAGTCCTCCTTCAAGACCTCCTCGTGTTGGTGAAAAACTCTTGACTTCAAGACATCGAGGCATACATTGTGGCGGGAACGACAAAGATCCGTGTGCTTAGAATGATGATTATCAACCACCATCGGAACCCGATGATTCGAGCGAGACTCCAGGATGAAGACCAATCAATTTCATCTGGTAGAAGAGGTGACGATGATGATGGTGATGAAAGAAATCCCATTTCTGGAGGAGGAGGTAACAATGATGATGAGGATGATGGTGATCAAGACATGCCTAATGTTGGAGGAGGTAATGATGATGATGATGATGATGGTAATGGTAATGGAGATCAAGTTAAGGATATTCAGGATGAAATTGTTGAAGAGGCATATGAACAAGAAGAAGAAGAAAAAGAAGTTGGGGAACAAACCCAAGCTGCAAGTACTAGTGCAACCGGGAAGAAGAAAAGGGTTATCACAAAACCAGCTAATTTCCACATGCCTCCCTCTGAATTGAAGGTTAAATTGAAACCAAGCGAGCTTCCCAGGGGACCCCGGAAGATGGTGGACATGTTCTTTGGATACAAAGACTCATGGGCATGTGAAATCCAAAATACTATTGTAAGTAATCTCAATCCGTCTTTGTTTTCATTTGAGTGTGTAACTATCTTAAATTTGCGTCAAGTATTTGTATTTCTTTTCATTTTGTGTTTTTGGTATTTAGGATCACAAGCATGCCATCCGTCTTATTGAGGCGCCAAGGTTCATGTTCGATGACTAAAAGCTGGGACCTTAACAAGGAATGTGACGAGTGCAGCGATTGTCAAAAACTCTCGGGTTGTGGCCTGCGGTGGAGAGTTCAAATGTTGAGTATGATAGAGTTACCGTATCGCATTTTGTGAGAGGTTCTACGGAGAGGCCGTCAATGTTATTCCCATTCGGTGAGATGGCGATAACTCCCGATGATGCTCATCAAATTCTAGGCCTCGAGGTTGAGGGAAAAGCGATCGGTGAGGGCTTCGATAATAACATTTCTTGGGATGAAATCTTCAAATTGACCAACACTTTGTTCGGTTGGGATCGGATTAAGACGGAGTCTATGCTTGCGATGAAGGATGGTAATCTAAGCAAGAAGTTTAATGCAAGAAGCTGAGGGATACATTATCGGGACCAAGAAAATATTTGATGAGGAAGGAAGGGTGAACCGGTGCGAATCAATGCTACCGCGTCGACTTATCTGCTACGTCCTAGGAAAATGTATCTTCCCAAACGTTCAGGAAGCTTGGTCGACGCCGAGGTATTTGCAACTATTGGATCCCTTAGATAAGATGCATGAGTATTCTTGGGGTACTGCGGTGGTCGCCTTCTTGAACAACGAGTTGACAAAGTCTTCAAGGGCACTCTCTTTCAGGTAATTGTATTGTCTAAATCATTTATATTTGCCAAATGCTTGTAATGTTTGATTCTTACTAAACTTTGTGTTTGCATAGGTTTGGATATATGAGAACTTCCCTACTTTGGTGAAAACCAACTCCCACGTCAAACTGAATGAAAAGCTTGCGATTGATAAGCCAAGAGCGCAAAGATACAGTTTTAAGGGTGCTCAGGAAAAGGATATCCGCAGCTGCTTATTAACGTGCGAATCGCCTTGGACAAATTGACTGCGGATGAGTTAATATTTGATCCTTACCGAGATGCTAGAAATCAAGGTTTAATCCAAAGGAGAGATGATGTTGCATTATACTACGGACCCTTGTTGTTCTCCCATAGATTTTCAATGTACGATCCACATCGGGTAATGCGACAATTGGGTTACGTCCAAGAAGAACCCCATTTCGATCTTGAGCCGTTCTTTAAAGTGTTAAGGGAGGATGCGGCACATCCCAAAAAACTATTATCGTCGCTTCGCTCCCCCCACTCCCGAGGACATTGGAACGGAAGACTTGACCGTAAAGTCGTCTGAGTCTTTTGGACGAGGTTCCCGAAGGTCATGAAGCTCGGGAGAGATACATGTCGTGGTACTTGGGTTGGGCTCGTCCCTCTTTGTGATTAGGAAATGACCTGTGAACAATTGGCTCGTAATAGGAAGATGACATCGAATGATTCGGCAACAATTCCTAACTTCCTTGTAAGTATTTTGGAGTAGCTCTTAGTGTTTTAAGATTTCATTATCGAATAATTCTATTAATTGTTTGTTGTTTAACCGAAAATAGAAGGGGCATTTGAAGACCTTTGTGAAGCTGTTGTGTTGCGCAAGAGAAAGAGGAGAGCCTTTGTCGATTGAAGATCAAACCAAGTACATTCACTATGCTAGCAATCTTGACAATGAGGATGCCCATGAAATGTTCAAGCAAGATGATCTTTGAAGTAAAGAGGAAGAAAAGGCCGGAGGAAGCACAAGCCAAGATGAATCCTGACAAAAAGAGGGCTCGTAGTGGTCGTGGTGGTGAAGGTAGTATTAGTGTTGGTGTTCCTAAACGGGGTCGGGGTCGTGGTCGTGAATGAATGCAGTCTCTAGTTTATTTCTTTATGTTGGGTTGGACAAATGTTAAGGTTAATGGTTGGACAAATGGTTTTTTAAGTTTTATGGGAAATGTTTTCTTATTTTGGACAACAAGTGTTTGATTTCTAATTGTTGAATGAAAAGTTTGTTTAGCCACGTAAAGTTTCAAGACAAATAGCAAGCCGACATGGTTTTTAATTCACCATGCCGACCATACCCCAGGGCAGCAAGGTTTTAAGTGTCGGGGACTACCCCGCCATCGGCGGAAAATGCTTGCATACCGGGGGTCGGCAAGTGAGTCGAGATCATTACCAAGCGAAGATACGCGGCGGTGTATTATGTTTTGGAACACGCTGGCAACTTCTGAGAAAATACCTTCTCGATGCCTAAAACCATCATAACGTCGGCATGATTTTAAATTTATACCACTGCCACCATATCATCGCGGCAGTCAAATTTCAAAATACATTGCCGGCGTATTGTGAGAAAAAAATGGTTTCTTGATGCCCAAAACCATCATAACGCCGGCATAGTTATACACTTCTCACCCTGCCGGCCATACGTAGTCGGCATATTGTGGATAACAAATCTCGCCGGCGAATTCAAAATTCAAATTTTTGACAAGTACAATTTCATTGACTGACTTGTACTTGGGCACTATAACGTCCAAATTTGGGTACAATCCTATAAATACACTACTTCTATCTACAAAACAACATACAAATAGTTCCATATACTATCCAAAGCTCATATCATCATACAATCCATCAAACTCACCCAATAACTAAACAACAATGACTTCATTCGACTCCGCATAAGATTTGGCAATCACCAAAGCATGGTACGCGGAAAATCGACTTAGACGACAATCCTCCGAAAGGGAGGATTCCACAACCTTTTGGGCTAGGGTACACAACAAATTTTGCGGCGAGTTTGGGAATCCTAATGCAAGAAGTATTCAACAAGTCCACGCTAGGCACCTAGTAATAGAAAATGCGATAATTGATTTTTTAGCGCTCCAACCTCGGATTTTTAACACTCGCCCCTTCACCTTGTCCATTACAGAATTTGTAAGTAATTTTGTGGTTATTTTTTACGCAACCCATGTTGTTTTATCTTCCAATGAAACACCACTAACATATGTAAGTTTGTTTTTGTGTTTTTGTAGCATGAAGTCGTGAAAGCACGCTACTTGGAGGAAAAGGGGAAGCATTAACTTTCGATGCAAGCTATCACTTCTTGGAAAAGAATCCCGAGAGGATAACCCGAATACTTGGATGCCGTATCGTCTTCGGATGAGGAAGATTGATGGCTTTAGAAGTTTTTGTATAGTTTTTGTGGGTAGACCTCTATGTAAACCCTCCGTTTCAATCAATGTAGTAACCAAAATTGCATGAATAAAGTGAATTAGATCTTAGATATTCATTTTTTTACATTTGGTATATGTAAATGTCGGCAGGGTTATAAATCTTTAACATGCCGGCTACACATACGCCGACAGCATCATAAATTATATGCATGCCAACTATATTATAGTCGGCATTATAGGAGATATTTACGTGCGAGCCGTAAGAAAGTCGGCATAATCTTCATTCAAAGACCCTTAGATACAAAACGGTCGGCGTTTTATTCATCCAAGGACCATGCCGGCTAAAATTGGTCGGCATTTTATTCAAACAAATACCATGCGGCTATATTATAGCCGGCACCTTATTCAAACGTATATCTTGCCGACCTTTCATATTTTCAAAAACCAAATTTTTGGATCGAAATCGAACTCATAAGACGGATAAAAGGTTTAATCTACTGAATTTTCATTTTCAAAATTTTAATCTAAACTCAATTAATTAACCTAATCAGAATTTTAGTGTTAATTAAACAAGGGCATATTAGCCATTTTGAAAATACAAGGTTAAGGGGTGGCTTGGCTTTACTTCAAAATGACCCTATTTTGTCTCATTGGGTATACCCCAATTAATCTGGGTATACCCCAATCAAGCCAGTTAAAATATTAATCACAAACATTTATTCAAAAGCATTTTTTTTTGCTAAGTCCGATAGTTTATTAAAGCAAAAAAACGTAATTACAAGTAATTACAAAATGAGGCTCTAAGGCCCCTCACCCCCATAAACCAAAGGGGTTAAAAGAAATAACACCAAAAATAACCTCAAAAGGCTACTAACAAAAGATTTTATTCAAAAGCATGTCATACCTAATTTATGAAAATATCAACACCCTTTAATTGAAAACATTGCGAACCTATCTTAACCACAATAGAGAATAAACAAGTCTAGAATTATGATTCAATAATGAAATTCATTAATGAAAATTCTTTGATGCATTTGTGATTTAAACCTGATACAAGCTTAAAAATGAAGGACGTTCAGAATAGGCAATAAATATTATTTTCACAAATATTTGAGAATGTATTCGTCCAATAACAAAACCTCAATTTCTTTAGAGGATACAATCAATTTTGGATGTAAAACAACATAATAACAATTTTCATGAAAATCTGAAAAATCCGTAATGGGTTACTCAACCCGGTAATGAGTAAGTAAATTTTCTTTTTATGGATTTTGTAAGAAATAATGATAAATGATGTGGCATTCACATAATCATGATCTTTATTATTTATTTTTATTTTTATTATCATTAAGACATAAAGCGATTCAGATTCATAATGTACGATCAAATATCATATCCTTCAGTGTTCTCTTAAACAGGTGAACTCAAATCACCTGTGGGCAATTGCTATTTTAATATATTTAACGAAAACAATATTGTAAGCATTTAACAAAGTTGTGATCATGGAGAAAAATGTTTGAATACCATTGTGTGATAGCCAAACAAATAATATAATGTTGTTACCACAATAAGTCGGTAATTGCAAAACCTCAACTTTACAGTTTGCTAATTCATGCTTACAACAACATTATGATTATTGCTCTAATGAAACACTCTAGTATCACTGTGGTGACCGCTAAAGAGTTCAACATAATAATGTTAAGCACAATAATCTCATACAAATAAAACAGAAATCAACTTGCAATAAAATAGCCATATCAATAATGCACACATACATAAACTATATCATAATGAACATACAAAATTAGTAGTTCAATCATAAAATTTCATAATGCATTTGCGATAAGACATTGTTTTAGATTGTACATTAGTTTTCGATAAAGCGGAAGCATACCATTTTTGTTTTAGTAAAACGGACTTCACATTTCTTAGTACTATCATATAAATTGATTTTAATTATAAGTTATTCTATTCATAATTTTGGTTTTATAATGAAAAAATTAAATCCGAAACAAGTTCAAATTAGAAAGAGTCCAAATCAAATCAGTTTACGACCCAACATAATGGTGCAACATAATAGTCACAATTACAGGGATGTATTGGATCAGGATTTATCTAGATAAAATTAGATATTAGTTTTATCCGAATCTAGTGGATTTATAATGTTTCTTACATATATATAATGGATTGTCATAGGAGTAGTAAGATTTTTAAAAATTGAAGTATACTACCAATTATTAATATATTTGAGAAAACCAAGGTCATCATGATTCGCGTAAAAAGAAAATCCAAAAGTTGAGGTGGTGGTTGGTGTGTGGTATGATGGTGGGTTGATAGTTGGTGTTAGCGACGGTGGTCGGTGGTGGTGGTGGTGGTGGTTGGTGTGTGGCGATGATGGTGGTGGCGGTGATGGTCTATGGTGGTGGTTGTGTCGGTGATGGTTGTGTATGATGGTGATGGTGGAAATACATAGCTTGTTGTGATTAAAAAAAAAAAATTCCATAAGAATCCATGAAACTTTTGTGGTTCGGGTTAAGATTTATATGAGATAATAACATACATATTTTCCTACAAATATCCATAAGAATCCATATATAGCTTTCCCTTAACTATCCTAAGAAATCTTAAATAAATTGAATACCTAGGATATCTATGGAATCTAAAACAATCCTAATTGAATACCATGTATATTTAATGACTCTTTACATATCCTAATTGAATACCTAGAAGTTTTTAGGATTGTTAAATATCCATGTAAATCCCAATCCAATGCACCCCTGTTAGAACTCGGGTCAACAATTTTCTTGTTCGGTCATGGTTTATAGACTTAGAACACCACTATGCAACCTTTAAGTTGTTGAATCCCACCTTTATTTTATCTTGAAACTTTAGGGAACATTTTGATTTTATAAATAAACATGCCATTGTTATAAACCATTGTTTATTTACTAAGATGCCCTTTGTGTCTAAGTTTAGGGTTTACATGTCTTGGACACCAAGTCTTCTATCTATATAAATAGAGGCTTAAACATTGTATTCTACGCACATATTAATGGAATTTTATCTACTTCTTTTCCCTATTTCTGGCTCCTTCTCCTTTTACAAGACGTTATCATGCACGTAACTCTACCAAGATGGGGATAAACTTTTAATCTCATATGCGAATACAGAGTCATTAGGGAAATATCTTATTTTTAATCTTTGTTTTTAAGTTTATTATACCCTTTTATCATAAACCAAAGGTTTGTTGCATATGGGTTCCGTTGAACTAACTTTCTTTTTGGCTTTTTGTAGATCAAGTTGTTGCACCCACGATAAGCTAGGAGATTTTAATTCTCCAATCCTAGTTAACTGTTTGGTTTGCAAGATGAATGAAAGCAGTTTGTGGGTTGGATTTATCATTTGCGGCGTCCATCAACCACGGTATTAAATCTTTTTATTTGAGTTTTTTTTTTTTACCATTCTTTTTCGTTATTGTATTTATTAAGGTAATCAATTCCGTTGATGAGTTGATTTTCCTTTCTTCTCTATTTTTTTTCATTGAGAAAGAAAAAAACAAACCCATCGAAAGTTGGTTTACAGTTTCTATTCCACTAGTGAAACTATAATCACCAAAAATTGTATTTGGTTACCTTCATGGTAAATAATCGCGATTCACATGCATGGTTCATAAACCTCCGTCCAATTAAGTTTGGTATCTTCATCCATTAGATGAAGATCATGTGATTTACATATATGGTTTCTTTTATTTTACGAGAAACCATCCGCAACCGCAAAGTGGATTTTCCCTTTGCGATGATTAAAAGGACAATATTTTTTTCTTTTGTCGATGTGATTTAATCGTACCGATTAATAAACCTTTACAATCAAATATGGTTCTATTTATTGGTTTCCCGTTCTTACAAGAAACCATGGATCAACCACAAAGTGATTTTTATTTTCTTCACTAAAAAAAAAAAAAGATAATAATAACGATAATAGCTTCATTATTTTTTTAAGGAAGCATTATCTTTATTTCATTCATTTAAGGATAAAATATCGTTATTGTTGGTTAAGCCAATTGCCACTAGTAAACGAGGAATTGTTGCATTCCTGAGGGATATTGAGCAATATTAATTTATTTTTGCCTCATGGTATTAATCTCCATAATCATGACCGTTCCACTTGTAGTTGGAATACGGTACACAAAAGATCAAATGGGTGCGCACCCGGCTTGTTAGCCAATATCATTAGTCCTTGTAGTGACTATATTGATCTTGCTTGATTTATTTTTTTTTGATAAATAAAGTGTCCAATAACTTCAATCTAAACCATTATCTCATTGGCCCTCGAGGTCACGATATTAGAGATTTTATTTGCAAATTTTGTATGCAGTAACCAATAAAATCCATGGTTGATTTTAATTTGTATGAACTACAATTTTTTGGACATTTTTTTTATGGCTTTTGAAGTCAATATATCCTATCCAACGTGGTTTTCTTAAAATCCAGAAATCATCGTAAGTATATGTCTCGAATTAATCGGATAATACTTTATAAAACTTGTATATGAATGAAAATATTTACGCCATAATTAAGGAGAGATTATGCACTACCGGACGTTGGTTTTCATTAACTTAAAAGTTATATAAATATCTCTCCCATCACAATCAATTTGATTTAGGCTTGTCATTATACGATTGGCGTGAAATTTCTCATTTTCTTTTATATAAGCTTTTTCCTTTTAAGAGGAAATCCAATCACATCTAGCGAGATAAGTAGTGTTCTATAAGAGGCTACGAGGTAATGCTCCAATTGAGTGTACCGAATTCACATTCTCAATTATAATATCTTCTCACTTGAATATGAGGAGATTATAATACCAGCAGTGGCGCTGGTACCAAATATTGATTGAATTTTTTTCAGTATATGCATACATTTGAGAATTATGTGGGATCATAATAGCTAATATGATTGTCGATTATTCACGATAGCTACTAAAATAATAAAAAATGGTGGTTGTTAACCCCTTTGCGAGAGGAATATCGACATATGTGATTGGTTGGCATACAAACCAAATTAAGTTGGATTAGTTTCTCAATTAACGCAATTTTGGATCCAAAACTTAACACTTTAAAAATGCCAAGCCTATTAATTACGAGGCTAGTGTAGTCATAACGCGTTATACGAGAAATTTTCGTTGTAAATACGATTTTAAGGGTTTCATTTTTTTTCTCAGACCCTAAGATTGATTCATTATTTGTTCTCTTTATACAATGCACTTGGCGTGGTAGTCTTTGAAGGACTCATATTGCATTGACACACGAAATGTGGTCGACGAACATATTTAATTTGTAATCTTTTGAGGATTCAAATTTTATTGACAACCACCTTATTTGCTTACATAAGGTTTAACAATCCTTTATGTGTTTTTAAAAAATTTGTACAAAACCAAAAATCCGGATCAGTTGATTGATGATATCAACTTTATAGGTCTCTTGAGGAGTCCTTAAAACACAAAAATCCACGCTTTAGCAGCATAAGTTCTATTTTCTTTCCTTTCTTAAATCTGCAGTTAGAATTATGCTAACATAAACTAGTCTTTAAGATAGACTAGAGTTATTTTGTTGATGCTTATTTTTATAAAACTCATATAGTTGGGTTAGCATCGATAAATACGTCAAAAGTTGTACTCTTTTCCCTTCGTTTCAGGTTTTGTCCCATGTGGTTTTCCTGACAAGGTTTTAACGAGGCAACATCTTGTTGGCGTTTAATTTTCTTTCAAAATGTTGATATTTGTGCTCTTTTTCCTTCGTCCAAATATTTTTCCCATTGGGTTTTACTGGAAAGGTTTTAGTGAGGCAATTTATTCAACATGGTGGTCATCCAAGGGGAGTTGTATAATTTCTAATATTTGGTGGATTCCCACCATTAACTTGGTCATTTGTTAGGCCAAATCAACATAACAAGCCCTTAGTAATTTGGATGTCATTAATCCATATAAGGTATGACCACAAATTCAATTTTGTTCACTCATGGTAATTTATCTACATCTTGGCTCTATGTTGAAGAAACTACATCAACAACTTCTGCAAATCATCTCGGGAAGCTATCAATCCATTACACAAGTTCTCAATGTGTTGAAGAAGTATGTAGAATCCATAAAAAGTATTAATCGAAGGCATTCTTGTGCAACACAAATAAAGACTTCATCAACTATCTCGACATCTTCATGAAACTACAGTCCTCTTTTGCATTCAAGAAATTCGTTCTTCAAAATTGGAAAGTCTCGACTCAAATATTTGCACGCCAAGATTTGATTGAAGTATTCATCAGGGGGAGCGCCATCATCAAATTAAGGTGCATTCACATTGGACTTTATCGCGTTGTACTCTTTTTCCTTCGTCAAGGTTTTGTCCCCTTTGGGTTTTCCTTGTCAAGGTTTTAACGAGGCAACATATGCGTGTCCAACACTGTCTGAGTCTTTACATGCTTAAGCAATTTCTGGTTTTTCTCTTTTGAGTTTTCCTGGTATGCTTGTAATGACTTAGCCACAGTGGTCATCAGGGGGAGTGTTATAAACCATTGTTTATTTACTAAGATGCCCTTTGTGTCTAAGTTTAGGGTTTACATGTCTTGGACACCAAGTCTTCTATCTATATAAATAGAGGCTTAAACATTGTATTCTACGCACATATTAATGGAATTCTATCTACTTCTTTTCCCTATTTCCTGGCTCCTTCTCCTTTTACAAGAGCCATTAATTAGTTAGCTTTTGAATTGATGTTATTTAAAAATCAAAGCTTTCCTGATCAATTTGGATTAAA
The DNA here is from genome assembly GCA_023531295.1 of Papaver armeniacum. Classification (NCBI taxonomy): domain Eukaryota; kingdom Viridiplantae; phylum Streptophyta; class Magnoliopsida; order Ranunculales; family Papaveraceae; genus Papaver; species Papaver armeniacum. The sequence goes on along the minus strand of JAJJWW010000409.1, from coordinate 63,464 downwards.
GTTAGAAGCAAACTTCAATCACCTTTAAGGTGTATATGCTATATATTTATATATGTATATATTTGATAGAAGTTTTTGACCCATTTCCTTAAGACGTCTTTTAACTAATGTAACTACTTCGTCGATAAACAGCAGAAAACTGTAACTTAAGTTTCGGGCGGATCAAACCCTAACACGATAAGAATTTTAACATTTGTATAATCCCGTGATGTATGTGCACCAGTAATGGCAGCCAAATAACATCCATAACTCGTCAACATAATTATTCTTCTTTTATTTTAATAAATCTTAATGCAATTAAATTGGTGCAGGTGATATGGTTACAAATCGATTTTCGTATATTATCAACGGACGATCACGAGTTCTAAACGCGGGCTCTAGATTCCAACTATAAGTTTTAATTTGTAGATACATAATTATAAGATCGTAAACTTCATTATCATCACACAAAAATGTACAATTAGAGTTTATGAAAAATACCTGGTAACGTTAATCCATGGTTTAACGATCATTTGGAGCACCGATCGGTAATACCTTGTAGAGGTATTGGTTTCTCCTTTTTCACCTCTTATGTTATGAATAGTAAAATTCTCGAACTCGGTATCGATGGCTATTGTGTTCCTATCGACCGTCCATCAAAGAAGAGATATTAGGAAATAATCCCAAAAATGGTAACCGACATAAGTTAGCAATATTCAATAATTGACCAAAATTATTACATGGCCCAAGGAAATATTTCTATGTGTAGAAATATTCTTACATCAAAATGAGTAAAGTCCTTAATAACAAATTCCTAAATTATATTAAAACAAGAACATAAGTTTTCAAATTAAACAAAGTACGAGTGATGGTGGTGATTGGTTGATGTAGATGGATTAGCGGAAGAAGTCAGTGATAGAGATGGTGAAAGAAGAATTATTTTGTAACTTAAGTTTTTTTTCTTTCTTTTGTTTAGTTATTGGGATGATTTTCTTGTTGGTTGTAAATAGAAAGTCAAAAAGTGGTATTTAGGATAATGAAAGAAAAAAAATTATATGGGTAGTAAATAGGATAAGTGGAGTTGATAATTAAAGAGAGTGGAAAATACAATAATTCTATTCAGCCCACCAAGTCAAACCCACTATTGAACCCACCGCTGATGTGGCGCTGACCTAGGTTGATCTTTTTCATTTCCACGTGTTTTCCTTCTTCTGATGTTTTTGATGATAAAAAGAATGAAAAAACAAAAAACTATGCTATAGCTCTCGGCCATAGAAGAAATACTAAAGAATTACTTTAAACCTCCGTTAAGGAAGAAGAAGTATTATAAATCTTAATTGATCATTTACGTTAGTTTTGACGATGAGCTTGAAATATTCCTCTGAGCATCCTTCAACTGAACTTGCGAGACTTTCGGATTTCGTAGCTATAGAATAGTGGATTTCATCACTAGACCACACAGGTAGAACTAGTAACCCTGTAAGGCCTATTCCTATGCACATGCCAAAAAAATGGTGTTTGGCATACCAGGTGGCATGACAAACCATCTGCGCCACTATGGGAAAACTACGGAGCGATCGAATTTCTAGCGAGCGAGCGATATTAACAATATCGACAGCGATAAAATCGATATTGTTAATATCGCTCGAAATTGAATCCATCGCTGACGTTATAATCAATATCGCCACCGTTCGAGTTTCTGACGCCTATAAATACCGCACCTATCTTCTCAACTCTTCTCAATTATTCTTCTTAAAATCACTGATTTTCTTAAACTTCTATTATAAACTTAAACGATTTTCTTTTGATTTTCTTAAACAAATATGGAGAGAAGAAAAAGAAACAGAAAAGCCAAAGGATGTACTAGTACCCCAGGCAGTGGAGTAAGTTTTGTTGTGGATACAAATTATGAGTTTAATAATGTTAGACAAGTAGCCGGTTAAGGTGTATTCTCTAATCACCTTTCTGATCATGAGGAGCGATCTAACTCGATAAATCTAAGAGGTGGATGGACTGAGTTACGTACAATTTTCCAATTACTTCCCCATGTTGTTCAAGAGGGAGTTAGAAGGTATCCTTGGCAACATCTATATCAAATACAACCTAGAAACCACAGGACTCAAGGTGTTCAAGTTATACTAGAACGATGGTGGAAGACTACAAACACGTTCTTTTTCAAGGACTTTGAATACGGTAAGTCAGTCTTTTCTAGTAATTTAATTTTTAGATTATGTGTTTTGTTTCATAAAAATCAACAAATTCTAATTATGAATAATTATTGTTAATAGGAGTTACACCGATAGATTTGTACATGTTAACTGGAATTCCATGCCAAGGAAACTTACTTCCATTTAACGAGACTAAATTGGTTATCAAACGGTAGATGGAAACAAAGACTTCCTTTATATTCAAATGAATTAGAAGGAAATCCTACACATAGACAAATAAAAGCGCATGGGTTGAAGGTGTATGGGTTGAAAGTTTTTTCCAGCGTTATGCTAGGAAAATGAATGAAAACATGGCAGCTGGTAATGAATATTTGATCCCCGACCATTATGAGGAGCTAGAACGTCTGTTTGTATTGTGGACACTAAGCCAATGTTTGTTTCCAAATGCTAGATCAGTAGTGTTAATTGGGTTTCTCGAATCATTAGAAGATTTAGAGCAAGCACCAACATATGATTGGGGATCTGCGATCTTATCAGAGATTTACATGGCCCTCGGTGATAACTCGACGTGTGGTAAAGATAGTTTTAATACTTTTTGGAGAGTTCTGGAGGTAAGAACCAATATTTTTCACATTATGTATTTATTTGTCATTTTCATATGGAAAACTTATTAACTTTCTTGAATGTTATTATTTTCGGTATTGGTGGTATACATATTTAGTGTTTGGAACCTTGTCTTAAGAATCATACCAATGTATTTCGATCATACGGAAGTATAATTCCAAGAATTGGGAAGTCTGCCGAGTTGAAGATGGTCAACATGCTGCTATTGTTCATAAGATTCAGCAGTTGAGTAGAACAAGCCATAACCTTGTCTCTCAGCCATATGAAGCACTACCTGAGATCCAAGAAGAACTAGGTCAGACAATGGTACATTTAATCCTTACAAGGATGGTGTTATACAACCCTATTTCGAGAAGGGTGTGTGGTATTATGGTGAAAGACATCTTCTTACATTGCAAGGAAGATCACCGATAGCTGTCAACCCTTATCCCGATTCGGATGTTTCAACAGACAATTACTTCAAATTGATAAGGGAAGGTCATCATTGGCAAGAAGCTGATGAATTGATTCAGGATCCGATGGACAAAAATGAGTACCTATCTTGGTATAACACTATTTTCAAGCCAAATATTGCTATGCAACCGCAAAGTTTGGGTCGGATGGATTTCCCAGCTTTAGGTAGGTTGCCACTTGACAATGAATTTCTTCCTTCCCAACCTCCACCAGAGATGGGTGACGCATTTGCATATCCTTTTAAAAGTTCATCGTCAAACATGCCACCCTTTTCTTGGGAAGTAAAGACTATATCCAGCACATCTGGAGAGATTGTTACTTATCCAATTGTTTCTAGTGCACCTACTCGGACTTATCCATACTTCGGGGTCAATGCTATAAAGTTGCAGTATCAGACCCAGTTGAACGACTTTGAGGCTCTATTTCAGGGATTTCAGAATATGCACTTGGATGAGATGCAAAAATTGAGGGAAATCATGATGTTTGAGATGAGTCAAGGACTTGAGGGTAATGATAGTTCAGGTAGTAGTAGGGGAATGAGTCCCGGTGTTACAGGAGATGGTAGAGGAATGACTCATTTGAGTCCCAGTATTACAGGAGCTGGTAAAGGAATGAGTCCAGGTGGAAGTCGGCAAAGTCGTCGAAGTCATCAAAGTCGTGAAAGAAGTGAAAGAAGATTGAGACGTCGTTCTATGGAGGAGGTACCATAGAGTTCAACCCCAAACATGGTGTTAGATAGTCAAGGAGTACGTGGTGGTGAAGAAAACATTAGCTTGGATACAACTCCTACACGTATGTTTATTCATTTGCAAACTGACATAATGACTCCAGGTGGTGGTGTGAACATGGAAGTAGTTAGGAAAACGAATCTATATACCCCAATTGCCTCAACCTCATCAGCATTTCAACCATTCCAGCAACAATATCAACCACACGTATTTCAAGATTTGTATCGTGTTCCCATACCCCCTCATCCCATTGCTTATCAAGGCTACGGTGATTCTGATGAGACTCAAGCACCAAGTGAGTCTCAAACTGGCACCATAACTAATTTGTTGAACAACTCTATGGATACAGAAAATGCAGGCAATTGGATCTTTGGTCAAGGAGGAAATGGACAAGGAAATGAGTAGTTTAAATGTAATCTTTTAGTTGAAATGTGAAATGTAATTTTATTTTTTAAATTAATAATTAATGGAAACTATCTTTTAAATTAATATTCAGATTGAAACCAGATTTACATTTCATTAAAAAATAACCTTGATTGCATAACACGATACTTATAATTTGAATCCCTGCACATGAATATTGTAGAGTTCATAACATTCGTCATGACTAAACCATCTTCCATTGTCTTCGGCGAATTTGGTACGAGTTCTAATTTTTAGTTCTTCATTTGATAACCCAGGATTATCCCCTTTTATCAACCACATAATTTGCTTGATACTTTCTAACATTGTCATTGATGAAACAATAACGATTTTGAAGACACTCATTTGTTCTTGTTGGATTTACATGACTTAACGCCCGTAAACTTATGAAACACGGTGTCCCATAAGTTAAAAGTCTCTAAAGTGAAATCTCTATCGCTTGCAACTAAAACCCAACATCGAATTAGAGAAACATCTTCCTCTGGAGTAAAATCCACTTCGGTTATGCGAACACTAGGCATGAAGAAATGAATTTGAAGTTGGGTTGGAATTGGTAGAAAACGGTATTTATAGGGGTTGAAATGGTAGCTAGTTAGATGAAGATCGATTAGCGATTATCATAGTAGCGGCGGCAGACTTGACTATCGTTGTCGAGTTAATGACCATCGAGCGTTGTGTTGACCATCGAGCGTAGAGACTCTATCGCTCATTGGTAACTCTGTCGTGTATGCCTATATGCCAGGAAAAACATATTGGCATATGAGTTTGGCAGTTTGGCATACCCATAGTGGGTGCATATATGCCAAATATCATGTTTTGGCATGTACATAGGAATAGGCCTAAACACACATATATATGGTGAATCCAATAACAATTTTGACCAAACGTTCACGGGCTTACAACAACACCTTCCCACCCTGTAGACCAGAAAGTGCAACCAGATTGAAAGTGAGGATGAAGATCGAAAAATTGGACATATACTTTTCAAAAAAATTATCGGCAACTTCATAGATAAATCCCTGAGTCACATGCATTCTTTTGTATTAAACAGAATTTTCAAAATCCTACATAGAATTCAAGGCATTTTACTATGTCTTCCACCTCTGAATGTATTTCAATCTAAAAAAGACTATCATTTTGGTTACAACAAGATTTCCACATAAGAGGAAAAAACGCACATAACAACGAAAAATGTCAATCCAGGCGAGCACCACATCAGGGGTGGGTTTGACGGTGGGTTTGACTTAGTGGGCTGAATAGAATTATTGTAGAAAATAGGAGAAGTATGGGTGGCAACGCATGGCAAACTGGTATTATACCAGTTATCCAGTTCAGTTTGCTAATATCACGCAGAAGTCAAAAAATAACTTCTCGAAACTTATCTAAAACATCCTCCAAAAGCCTAATGCCCCATAAGTAAAAGTTGAAAAATAATTTTTCATAATGCGTCCAAACACCCTCTTAGCCAAAACCCTGGAGTCTTGATTCGGACCCGCTTCCGAAAGTCCTAAGGATAGGGTGTCCCTTTCCCTTTCATCTAATTAATCAGACCGTTAGATCAAATCAAATATTGTCATTACAGATGAGGTCTGTATCTATGATGAAAATGACAGTTGATAGTTGTTTCGATTGATAAGAACGGGAGATAGTTGTTATCTCCCGTTCTTATCTAGTTGTTCTTTTGTCATTACAGAGACAAGTAAAATAAGGTTTCGTTTCTTCTGGTTTGGCGATTGTTAGCAAGTTACTCGGAGCAAGCTTCTAAAATGTTGCGTAACGTTTCGGCTGACCAGAATCTGAGGTTCGAGGTAAATGTTGAAAGAGGCAATGTACTTACAGATTCATTTAAGGCCATCACCAATAATGAGCCAGGTTTGTTTTATGGGGGCATAAAAGTAACCTTTGTAAAGAGGGACGAACATGGTTGGATTCTGGATTTGGAGGAGGGTATCGGCGACGGTGTGGCCAGGGAGTGGTTTTTATTGGTGTCCAAAACTTTTACCGACAAATACTTCAGCACTTGCTCAGATGATCCTCACAAAGTCTACATGAAAGTTGTTGGTCAAAATGATGAAGGTGAGTACCTAGTTTGTTACCTTAGTGAAAGTACAATAAGTATGAGATTAGGGTTTAACCACAGCTACACCTAGAGTCCAGTAGCTATATCCTAAGTTGATTTTAAAGAAGGAAAGGATTAGGGTAATGATTTCATCCGGTAGTATGAACATATCTTTCCTTTTTTTGTTACTTGATTTACATTCAAATAAAAGAATTTGGGTGTAAATTGTTTCAAAAAAAGAAGGTAAAGTAGATTAGATTTCGAAATTACCGGATAAAATCCTCAATCTGATCCTATGCTTCCTTAAAATCAACTTAAACAGCTATTGGAATTCTAGCTGTAATCTTGTGTATTTACTGTATCATAAAGCTATAAGTATGATCTGTTTATTTTGGTCTCATTATAATTTTGCTATCAGTGTCTTTGTTTTGTGATTCTATGAGTGGTGGTGGTGCAGCTGCTTTTGTGTAGAGAAAAATGCGCCTGTTCTTGTGTTGTTTTCTTAACAAAATTTTGAGCTTTTATTGCAGACCCTCGTATTCTCTATTACTTTAGGTTCTTTGGCCGTTTTCTTGCGTTGGCGTTGATGCACGGTGTCCATCTCGGAATCAAGTTAGACTCCAGTCTTTTTCTGCCACTAGCTGGACAGAAGATATCTGTCAAAGATATTGGAGATCCTGGCCATTATGGAAGCTTACAGAAAATACTAGAATATGCAGAAGACCGGTTTCAGGATGAGCTTAAAGATTTGTTCCCCAATGTTAATGTTGATTGTAGTAACAAGTCTAAAGAAGAATGTCTAGATTTGTGTGTGCAGCATAAGTATGTTGACTCTGCCAGCAATCGTCTTGAGGCACTTAGAAAGGGGTTCTCTGAACTTCTTATCTGTCAAGGCAATGAAGGTGCTAAAGAGTTCTTTGGCGATTATAGTGCTGAAGAATTTAATAAAGTGCTTTATGGATCTGGTGAGCCGTTGTGCATAGAAGACTGGAAACAGAATACACAATATGAGGTTGGGCTAACTACATCTTTGTTTTGGGAGGTATGCTATTTCTGACAATTATGGTAGTGTTATGCTTCCTTCTTTAAGACTCCAGTCCTACATTTAGAAATGTTATTAGAATTTAAGACTGTGCATGACTTGTCTTTGTTTTGGGAGATATACTTTTTCCAACAGTTATGCTTTCTTTTTTGAGACCTCTGTCCAACATTCAGAAATGTGATTACAAGTTAAGACTGTGCATGACCTGATCTGTTCTTGTCCTAGGTTGTGACGGAGTTCTCCGAAGAGCGACGCAGAGATCTATTCCAGTTCTGGACTTCAATGAAGAATTTGCCCCATGGCGGTTTTGATGGACTTGAGCAAAAGCTCACTATATTGGTAGTTGATGGATCAAGGCTCCCAGCCGTGAGTACCTGTGTGCATCAATTGAAAATTATGGCATATGAATCTAAAGAAGAGTTGAAGAAGGATATTGAGTTCGCGATTGATTATTCTACTGGTTTTTTTATTGTGTGAGTTTTTACAGTAGTAGTATGCAATTTTCATGCTATTGAACCACTGCACTTGCTTTTACTTACATGTTGATGCTTTTTGTACAGCTAATGCAGTTGTTGATTTTTGCTACTGTCTTTGTGAACCACTTTATGACAGTATGTAAGTTATTAGCTTTATTAACAACTTAATGACAATATTTATGTTAGGATGCTTCATAATCTTTTAATGCATCTTGTTGCTTCTTCACCATGTATGTCTGTGAAAGAATGAATAAATGTTGCATTAGATTTTGTTACTTGTTAGTACAGCTTAGCAAAACAGACAGAACTTGTTGCTTTTCACTATGTCTATTTCTCCTTACTTCATTCATATGCTCAACATGCTCAACACAAACAACTTGGCAATACGAAAACAACTTAGAAAAACAAATGCAACGTAGGTTCATCACTACTTAGAATAACTTACAACACCTTACAACTCTTTTTCCATCCTAGACTTGGAGCATTTGGCACATAGTATCTCTGGCCAATAGAATCCAGATTTCTTGAGGTAAATAGCTTATCTTAGCATCACAAGTGGGTTCTGTACATTATATAATAAGGCTGATCTTGCAGTTATTGGTCATGTGATCATCTCCCCCACATGAATAACACTGAAATGATTTCACTCTTTCTTTCTTCTCATCATCAGTCAAAACAGTTGGAATAGGTGGTGGAACCCCTTGATGTTTAGCCACGTCTGCATCAAACCAATAAAAACACCACAATGCTTGCACTTCACATGGTAGTTGTTATAGTTTACTTGTTTTTGTTTCCCTAAGACATACGAATCCGTTGCATTTTTCAGAGCACATTTTGTACCCTCCCAAGGACAATCACAAGCACTATGACCATTAAAGAGACAGAGTTGGCAGCTGTTGAGTGTATTGGTTGATGATTCGCAGCTCGAACCCTCCATTGTAAAGCTTTTTAATTTGAAATAAAAGGTGCTAGTGCTTCTGTTTGTATAAGAATTTTTAGGGAGAAGCTGTTTGTGTATGTATGAGAATGTGCAGGTGCTTGTGTATCTATGGCAGTGAAAATGGTGGTGAGAAACTGCAGGAAGAAGCTGTTAGAGTATGTATGAGAATCTGCAGATGCTTGTGTATTGTATGAGAGTGGAAATGGTGGTGGGAGTGCTTGTGTTTGAAGGAGACATTCCAGGTGGTAAGAAATCAGTGAAGAAGGTGCCTTTATAACAAAAAGCCCAACAACGGTCATAATTTTTGAACTGGAAAAAAATCTGGCTGTTGGATGACTGTTTCCTTTTGAACCACGGATTAGGCATGTGGCTTTTAAGTGACTCACGTGTTAATGGCCTTAAGTAATTATAATTAATTTAAATAATAATTCGGCCGACCCAAACATTTTTATAAAGGGAAAATTAGGTACAGGCGCAAAAAAAAATAATATTCTCATTGTCAGGCCCACAATTAATTTTAGGTACCGTGACACCCATAATTATTTCCGTGATACCCATAATTATGTGGAATTATTAAAAATGTTTGCATGACGGGTTATGCATCAGGGGTATAATTGGCAACGCAACTTGGATATAACATATCTAAAAATCCACGCCTTGAATTTTACAAATTTTATATCGTTGGAAATCTTTTTAAGAGAGCTACGCAACGAGTACAAACAACAATATCAAATTTTTGTGTTTCACGAAAAAATCGGAGGTGATCATCATTTTAGGCAAAATTTTCGAAAACTTGATACATAACCATTATGCAGCCACCAAAAAAGACGCATAACGCATTATGCAATTATTTTCTCCACTGCATAACAAATTATGCATTTGGATAACAAAGTTATTGATGTGATTTTAAATTGTTGTAGAAAGTGGTAGTAAAAGTTCGTTCAACTAGGACTTGATGAGATTCGATTTCAGACTTAATAATAAAAATAAAGAAATATATACAAAGGATTGTCACAAAATATCGAGAGAACTGGGACTTAGGATTTCACCACTAATTACATTCAATTGGTTCATAACGGTTCTAGCTCTTTTGTTGACTCTTTTCTTTGCCAAAAGTAGATTTTGTAAAATATTAATTGTAAATCACAAGCATGGTGCATCAAAAGCTCTAAGTCTAAGCATACACCATCAAACGAAATCACAAATAATTAATAAAAATCATAAATCGATTAAATCAATGCAAAAGTCATAGAGAATCAATTATAGTTACCAAACGATTATGAAATAAGGCTTCCTCCATTGTCCAAGTGATGGGGTTTAGCTCATTGTGTTGGAGACACGCTCAAAATATGGATTCATAGCTCAAAAGGTGTGTTTACAATGGTGAAAAGGAGAAAAGTAATAAAAACAGTAAACTGCAACGTTTATAATCGTTAAAGCTAAGCTGCTACAATGGTAATGTCTTTGTAGCATGAACGACGTATATTTATCAGAGCGGATTTTGCGATCGTCTTCTCAGGATTTTTTCTTCGCTCCTTCTTCACCAATGACGGCAGGTACTTTCATGCAACTTCCCGATCACCCCTCTGCTGCTTCTCCCAGTCCCCAAAACTCGCCCCAAAGTCTCGACAACCCCTCTGTGACTTCCTCCAAGCCTATTTATACACAGCAAGATCAAAGAATCCCTAAAATATCTTCAATATTCTCCCATCCCAAGTCACGGGTTTTCCCTTTTTATTTCTTCTCTTACACGGCTTCTGTATGTTTTCCAAACTTTCCAAACTCTCCCTAAGATATATTCGAATCTCTGGGAAGATATCCTTTCCCTTTACCTGCACGTACTTTCCAAACAGAACCAAAAAGCCGAGTTTTCTTCTCTTTCCTTGTTTTATCAAAATCTTCCTTCTTCTGCGAAAACAAGACTCTTACCAACCCTGTTCGACCTTAATAGGCTTAAATCAACCCAGGTCCATGAGAAGATTAGATGAAATCACGACCAAATCCAATCCAAAAAATTTCAACAACCCGTGAAGCTCCATACCTCTGTTTTCCTTCTCCCGGCTTATCTAGCCCAACTGGATCAAATCCATCGAGTAAATCAAGCCTTTTTAGCAAAAACAGACCCATTTCAACTGATTCCAGCGATTGAATCTTCTCACAAGTGACCCAAAAATTCGAACCCTAATATCTCACAAAACTCAAAATTTCCGCCTTTTTATTGAATTTGAATTTGGAAAGATGACCTCCCTTATCCGTTCATGGGGTCCCTTTAGCAATCTGGGTGCCCCTTAGTAATTTGGTCACCCCTTATCCAAAATGAGAGTCCGAATAGTAATTTTCTCCCATGAGCGCAAATACCACTTTTCGAGCCAATTTTTCCGCAAAAGCTTATTTCTCCAAAAACACCTACAAAAACATAAAACACCATAATAAATACGAAATCGAGTGCCAACAATATATAGTATTGAGATCAAATTGGACACAAAAATGTGTCTATCAAATACCCCCAAACTTATTATTTGCTAGTCCTCGAGCAAATCTAAAATAAAATAAAAATCCTAACTCACTGTCGCAGGCATCGTTGATTGCATTTAGCGTATGCAACATGCCTTTAAACCCCTAGGTGGCCCTAGTGGCCAAGTTATAGTCTCTGGAGGGCTTACAAGAGATATACCCACAAAACCTTTACTCCAGACCCTAGCTATTTACGCAGAACCTTGGAAGGCACTAAAAAATCTCCTTGGTTGGCATACTTATTGACTACAAGAGGAAGTACCGTCACGAAATTCCAATTGTTGTACACGTGTTTGCACTCAAGCATACTAAAATTCATATATAAGTCACAGAGCTCTACTCATATAGTCGCACTATGGACATCAATACCCGGAGTCAAAACTAATCACATGGATAGATCAAGAAGATGGATATAGAGAAAAACATAGATGGTTTTGATGTTTACTAAGTGAACGGTGTTTCCCATATCTCGTATGAAGGCCTCTGCAAAATGAACCTATCCTAATGGAATGAGATACTAGTCCGGACTAATATCAACACACCAGCATATACAAGGGAACCAAAGGTCGATAATCCTAACTCTAGGTCAACACAACCGGCATATACAAGGGTTCCAAAGTGGTCGACTTTATTGATTTATTCAAGTTGGTCTCGATGGTCTCAGTCTCACTTTTTTTTTCTTTTTTTTTTTTTTTTTTTTTTTTTTTTTTTTTTGTATCTCAATCACTCTAATTCACCCCTAGCATTGGTAACAACTTGATTCGTGGCCCCACCTAATCACTTAGAGAAACATAGTTTAAAAATAAAAGTGAAAAGGACTCAACGATATATGGTGAAACTATCATGTTAATTCTAACACCTGAGCTCTGTGCTTTTATGAATAGACTCTTTAAATGTTTCCATCTAATCAGATTGGTTCCTCAACTCCTACAACCAAAATGCTTCCATCCACTTAGATTGGTTAGTGTCATCCTCAATAAGCATAGATTTCTAAGCTCTGGAGTTTAATAATGCAACTAAAAGTTTCTCCCATACCCCAAACTTAAATCTAACATTGTCCTCAATGTTCTAAAGATGAAATTAAAAGCATGAACAAGGAGAAACTGTTACCATTTGAAGTAAAAGAGTTAAGGAAAGATATTACCGTGTCGCATGAATATTGGGTTACCTCCCAAGAAGTGCTAAGTTTAAAGTCTTGACCAGACTAAGAAAGGATTAGTCACCTCATAAAATCATAAAGTAATAGCCGGAATTTCTGTGGGTCATCAAAACCAAATAGAGCTATCACAAGTAAAAGGAATCTGCAACATGCCAAGAGAATAAACGAATAAAGCACACCCTTGTCTAGTTTCCTGTTTAATACAACTACATCTAGCTGTGGTTCAGGTTCAGGCTCTATGAAAGGGTCTAAATAAATTTCTTTGGGCTGCATTTCCTCATAGCTAAGTTCCGGTTTAGGTATTCGAGTATGGAAAAACTCAAATAAGAATTTAGAGGCACATAACAATAACTTAAACAACTGCGGATCCTTAAATTCAATCAGGTTTGACTCATACAATTGACCACCACTTTCATCGTGGTCAATTTTAGGCAAATGTGTCGATTCTAATCTCCTAAAGTACTTAGGCTCAGTCTCAAAACTTAATAATTGACACATCTGAAACTTATACGTTCCCACAATTGGTTGAAAAATATTTGGTGGGAAAACAAAGTCAATCTGGGTATTATAGCCTGAATAAACCACATCAACCACAGGATGGGTTTCTAACAACTGAACTTCCCTATGGACATCACTAGGTTCAGGAAAACGTGTATGAAGATAATCTTTTAAAATGGTTGAGGCACATATGTCAATTCCCAAGTGAGGGACCTTTTTAAGAGTTAAAGCACATGGAGAATGATAATCACCCCCAAACTTAGAGTTTTCGATGTCTCTAGAAAGACTAGTCACAACTTCCCTAATTTCAAGGTCATCGATTCTTGAAAATGGTCAATTGATTCTTCTAAGTCGGAGTTCATCCTCACTCATCTCTACGAGTTCATTTTCTTTGTCTAAGACTAATGTTTCTAAATCGCTAGACTCTAAAACAATATTCTCAGAAGAAACTCGCTCCTCTAAACCATCATCGGCTTCGTAATCATAAGGAAATACTACATCGTCTAAACGGTGGTATCTCTAGTCAAATCCTCGTCCTTTTGAATTGGTGAATAATTATTTAAATTATTTGGATTTGAACTAGAAATAATATTATCATTGTAAAGCTCTATTGGAGTAGCAAATTCCTGATCACTATGCCTATTTATTTCAAATTCTTCATCAACACTATCCTCATCATAATCATTATAATAACATGAAAATGGTTGAACCTCATCTAAACAAGTAGTGTTACCAATTCTAACCTCGTCATCTTGATTATGCAAATAAATATCCTCATTTTCAAAGGTACTATTGGAAACACTATAATGGAAATTAAGACTATCTTGAGCAGTTCTTTCCTGGGCCTCTAACAACATTTTCTGAGTCGACCCACATGACTTCCTGATTTTATCTAGGAAAGAAGGTTCACACGTTGCATTGTTTTTCTCCATAACTAAGTTATTTATCTCAGCTGAACTACGTGTCGACTCAAGTAACTTTTGTGCTGACTCAGCTAACTTACGTGCGGACTCTAGTAGAGAGGAATTTTGCTCGTATGACCCGTGCGTATGTGGATAGTAATTGGGCTCATCATGGTATGGACCATAACCTTCAAAAGGCTGATGTTCCCAACCACTATTCACATTATGGTCAAAGTAGTAACGTCCGTTTTGGAAATCAGTCGGATATTCATTGTATTGGCTATTGTAATACCAGTTCGACATTATATTGTGCACGTGCAAATGCAAGGTTGACTAAAATGGGTAAGCTCAGGTTACCTACAAAGAAATATACCCAAAGGTACTAGGTGAGGTTTGTGAACTTTCACTGTAACTCCCATAAGGCCTAAGGCACGGTTGACTCATCGATCCACGAGTTTTCCTAAATTCGGTAGCTTGACGATGCAATTGGTGTGTGCACGTGTTTTTTTTTAATAAATAATATACTAAAAATAAACAAACAATATATACAAGTCCAAAAGAAATAGAGAAAAATTAACAAAAATAATATCTCCGGTTTTCTCCTTTTTTGCAAGTTCGACTTTCCACTTTTAGCTTCGAGTCAATCACCGCACAACAAAAACAAAAATACCAAAGACGTAAAAAAGAACAAAATATATAAAAGAGGAAAATAAATATACAAAACCTAAAACCTAAACCTAAATACAAGTCCGCGTCGGCGGCGCCAAAAATTGATGTGATTTTAAATTGTTGTAGAAAGTGGTAGTAAAAGTTCGTTCAACTCGGACTTGATGAGATTCGATTTCAGAATTAATAATAAAATTAAAGAAATATATACAAAGGATTGTCACAAAATATCGAGAGAACTGGGACTTAGGATTTCACCACTAATTACATTCAATTGGTTCATATAATGATTCATAACGGTTCTAGCTCTTTTGTTGACTCTTTTCTTTGCCAAAAGTAGATTTTGTAAAATATTAATTGTAAATCACAAGCATGGTACATCAAAAGCTCTAAGTCTAAGCATACACCATCAAACGAAATCACAAATAATTAATAAAAATCACAAATCGATTAAATCAATGCAAAAGTCATAGAGAATCAATTATAGTTACCAAACGATTGTGAAATAAGGCTTCCTCCATTGTCCCAGTGATGGGGTTTAGCTCATTGTGTTGGAGACACGCTCAAAATATGGATTCATAGCTCAAAAGGTGTGTTTACAATGGTGAAAAGGAGAAAAGTAATAAAAACGATGAAATAACGTTTACAATAATTGCAAAGCTAACTTACTACAATGGTAATGTCTCAGTAGCATGAACGAATGGATATTTATTGTAGCGGATTTTGCGATCAAAGTCTTCTGCAGGCTTTTTGTTCTTCAGCTCCTTCTTCACCCGACGACGAGGTACTTTCATGCAACTTCCCGATCACCCCTCTGCTGCTTCTCCCAGTCCCCAAAACTCTCCCCAAAGTCTTGACAACCCCTCTGTGACTTCCTCCAAGCCTATTTATACACAGCAGGATCAAAGAATCCCTAAAATATCTTCAATATTCTCCCATCCCAAGTCACGGGTTTTCCCTTTTTATTTCTTCTCTTACACGGCTTCTGTATGTTTTCCAAACTTTCCAAACTCTCCCTAAGATATATTCGAATCTCTGGGAAGATATCCTTTCCCTTTACCTGCACGTACTTTCCAAACATAACCAAAAATCCGAGTTTTCTTCTCTTTTCTGTTTTATCAAAATCTTCCTTCTTTCGCGAAAAACAAGACTCTTACCAACCCTCTGCTCGACCTTAACAAGGCTTAAATCAACCAGTCCATGAGAAGATTAGATGAAATCACGGCCAAATCCAATCCGGAAAATTTCAACAACCCGTGAAGCTCCATACCTCTGTTTTCCTTCTCCATAAACTTATCTAGCCCAACTGATCAAATCCATCGAGTAAATCAAGCCTTTTAGCAAAAACAGACCCATTGCAACTGATTCCAGCGATTGAATCTTCTCACAAGTGACCCAAAAATCGAACCCTAATATCTGTCGTGAAACTCAAAATTTCCCGCCTTTTTATTGAATTTGAATTTGGAAAGATGACCTCCCTTATCCGTTCATGGGGTCCCTTTAGCAATCTGGGTGCCCCTTAGTAATTTGGTCACCCCTTATCCAAAATGGGAGTCCGAATAGTAATTGTCTCCCATGAGCGCAAATACCACTTTTCGAGCCAATTTTTTCGCAAAAGCTTATTTCTCCAAAAACACCTACAAAAACATAAAACACCATAATAAATACGAAATCGAGTGCCAACAATATATAGTATTGAGATCAAATTGGACACAAAAAATGTGTCTATCAGTTATGCATCTATAACAAGTTTTGTAACCATGGTTTTGGTTGATTTTAGTGCGTACATAAAAAATTGATGCATAATGCAGTATGCATCCATATTTACGGATGCATATCAGGTTATGCATCTATTTTCTCGATGCATAAAAGATTGTGCAACAATTTTCTCGATGCATAATGCATTATGCAGTTGTATTGTAGGTGCATGACAAGTTATGCAGTTTTTTTGTTGATTTCAATATTAAGAAAAAAGTAGCTGCATAACACGTGTTATGCAAACGTTTTCTGGACAGCATAACAAGTTATGCAAGAAAAGAAAAAAAAAACTGCAGAAGGTGTTATGCAACCAATTTCGAGAATGCATAACAAGTTATTCCATAACGTATTATTCAACTCTCCAATATAAAACAAATTCCACTATTTGCAATTGAGTTCAAGTTCTATCCAAATTTGCAATTTGATCAAAAGCGTGGCTGAAAACTCATGTCCCTCTACCAATTTTTATACCCAACTTGTACCTTCTTCATTATTCAATGAAACTTTAGGATTCCCACTTTTAGTTTCAACATACAGCATCCGGAACTAGTGCCACCAGGTTGCTATTTCTGCTGCCTTTTCGCCAAAGCTACTTTTCTTGGCCGACTTATCGGCACAAAACAGACCCAAAACTGAAAAATTTGTGCCTATATCTTCTGCTCATGTGGTTATCGAAAACATCCATTAAGCACTGCGTAATACCCCTCCTACACATCCATCGAGCTATGGCTACAGCAGAAAAGAAAATGGTGCAATTGCAGCTACAGACTTGGTTTTTGCTATCAATTGAGACCACTTCGAACCCTTGGAAGTAACATGCCTATTTCCATTGACTTCCGGCAAACCTGAACCCAATCTCAAACTATACTTCCTCTCCCTTGTTAACTCCTGAAAGAACACCACAAACCCCTTATCTTCATTCCTTTCTCAGCTTCAAAATAAACTATAAATATGTTGACACCACTCGACATATTTCACCATTCATCCATACTTGAACAGTCAGCAACATCAGGTCCTTTGTTGTTTTCTCAGCTACAGCTGAGCCAAAATTCCATGACTAACTGGATCATTAACCCCATGGAAACAGTCCAATGCTTCTACTCTTCTTCACCAACTTCGAATGGTTCAACAAAACTGTCACTACCCATTATAGACTCAGATACGACAACATATACTTCATCTGAAGAACAGTGTAAAACAATCCACCAAAATCATCTCCAAATTCGAGCTAAAAACCACCAGCAAAGCCATCTCGTTTTCCTCCTTTTGCTCATTGATTTGTCTAGCCAAAATTTGACCAAAACCCATTTAATTCATGGCTAAGGATCCCCTTTCTTGCTAAATTCTCATTAAAGAATTTTCCCTAAAATCACCTTGTTCAGCAGGTGAATCAATGACTTCAACAGACCCTATTTCTTCCATGCAATTCTGGCCTTAATCGAACCCATTTCAGCCAGAAACTTGAGCTTACCCTTATTTGTTCAGCCACTTTCCCTTGCTCATTTTCTAGTACATAAAAAAAAAAACTCAAAACAAACTAAAAGATAAAAGTAAAATCTAAGCACCATTAGAAAAAGTTAAACTAAACTATATACTTGAAGATTGATATGAGCATTAAGACCCCAATAATGTAAAACCAGTAAACAATCTTACATTAATTCGATCGAAATCAAACAAAAATCACCGAAACAAAATGCCATGATTTGAAATCGATAAGATCTAGAGAGGATATTATTCTTCATTTCCAGATGATGAACAGATTTCAAGATGACGAAAACGAAATAAACCATGAAAGATCTCGATCCCCCAGTTGCAATCTCTCAAGAAAATTACCGAAAAAATAAAAAATAAATGAGAAGACACCGATTGTAAACGAAAACATAATTTTAACAAATATGGGTCTCTGAGAAATTTTCTCTCAGAAATTGAATGCATAGATTTTATTATAAGCTTTCCTACGATATAAAATTTTCTCTCGTAGGAAAATTGAATGCATAGTCATTATGCAAGCCCCACAAGGGACGCATAACACATCATGCAACCGTATTTTGGTTTATGTGGATCGACTAATTTTCCGTTTCTGGAAAAGTGATATACTTTCACATTTTGTTTCAAGAAAAGTGATACTTTCGCCCCGTTTTAGAAAAAGTGATACTGAAAGGAGCGAAAGTATGACTTTTCTGGGGCAAAGCGAAAGTGATACTTTTCGATGTCCAAACCAAAATATGGCTACATAAAGTATAATTCCCTATATATCCTATTTCTCCTTTTCTGTGAAGCCTTTTCACATAATTCCCTATATATCCTATTTCTCCATATGTATCATATATTTTCTGGGGTATAATTGAAAAGCAAACTTTAATATAACATATCTAAAAATCCGTGCCTTGAAATTTTACAAATTTTATCTCATTGGAAAAGTTATAAAAAAATCTACGCAATGAGTACAAACAACAATATCAAATTTAGTGTTTTTATGAAAAATTTGGAAGTATTTATCATTTTAGGCACAATTTTAGAAAAGTATGTATATATTTATTATGCAAACCACCACAAAGGATATATACTTTATGTAGCCATATTTTGATTACTAATTTTCCGTTGCAATTAATAAAACGATGTGCTCCCTACGTTTCAAGAAAAATGATACTTTCACTTTAGGCCCGATTCTGGAAAATTGAATGCATAACCATTATGCAAACCATCACAAAGGATGCATAACACATCATGCAACCATATTTTGGTTTATGGATCAACTAGTTTTCTGTTTCTGGAAAAGTGATACTTTCACATTCCGTTTCATAAAAAGTGATAATATCACTCTGTTTCAGGAAAAGTGATACTATTTCGCTTTTTCTGAAATGGAGCGAAAGTATCACTTTTCCTGAAACGGAGCGAAATTATCATTTTTTATGAAATGGAGTGAATATATCACTTTTTTTGAAACAAGAAGAAAGTATCATTTTGTCCGAAACGGGACGAACGTAGTCGCAGACAAACTCCATCTTCAGATTCTTCTTCGGTCGGCCCTCCCATCATGGCAACGGTTGTACTAGTTATTTATCCGAAATGAAGACTTAAGCTCAAATGTTTTTCTTTTCTTTTTCTGGCCAGGGCTCAAGATAGACGGACTAAAAACAAATTTTGGACAAGAATGCAAGTATCAAATAACCATAAAATTGGATCTAAGCTTATAGCTCAATGGTTTAACGAAATTAAGGCTTAATTCCCACCGTAAAAGTTTGTAATATACAGTAAAAACTCTGTGTATATTGATACACGCATATATTAATAAATTTTATATATAATGCTAGCATCTTCTTCTCTCTTTTTCTCTCTTCTCAAAAACTAGAGAAAAACCCATCAACTTATTCTTCCTTTAGGGACTAGATCCGAGCAAAGATTTCTTGTTTTTAATTATTTTTGTTGTTTTAATAACTTCTTCGCTATTAGAGCGATTTTTATCTTCGCTATTTAGGTGATTCTATCTACACTTTTATAGTGTTTTTTCCTAACGATTTGTTCGTGTTTGGTTTTCTTGATAAAAGTATATTGGCGATTCATCAAGGGCAAAGATCAATTTCTTCTTCATCGAAAAAATATATGTTGGGTTCGAGTTAGCCGCACATGAAGAATTTTGGGCATATCACTCCTCTGTCATAGGAGCATCTATTTTCCAAGAAGAAAAAAATCTATCAAAATGGTCGAATTATAGTTTCGTATACCATTCCTTCTCCATTCTCATAGTACAAGATTTGGGTGCTATCGTGGTAAATCGCTCTTTCTCTTCACGATTTATTTACGTTTTGTATCTTTCTTTGTATTTGTTTCTTGTTATGATGTACTTGTTCTCTTTAAAACCATCATGTAAACGTTTCTTGTGGAATGAAATACTTGTGGTTTGATGATCAAAAAAAAATAAAAAAATAAATTTTATATATTAATAAAAAATTGTAGTCCCAACTTGGACCAGTTATAAAATAGTAATAACCTCCACATTTTTATATGAATAGATTTTACAAGTCCCGCCATAAGGAATTTACCTCCATACATTAATATAATTGGCATTATTACACACTTATAGATCTTGTTACATCAAAATTTATGATGAAATAAAATATTTATCTATAGTTGTTTGAGAAAAGGATGTAACTTTTTGGATGGTTATCGCATATTTTAATTTTCGAATGTGTAACACATTACTACGGGCATTTCTTGTTGAAACCAAAAGATTTCCAACTAATTAAGCATATTTTAAAGCTTATTGGCAATTATATTTTTGGTATCTTTGTATTATCATCGTCATGATTATTTTCCTCCGCTTCTTGCCTAATTACATCGATGATTTCTTCTTCATTTAAAACATATCCGACTAGTTGCTCATTTGGATGATTAATGAAGGCATTCATATCCACCATGATTTACATACATTAAATTAGCAAAAAAAAAACATTTTTGTGGTATACCTACCTATATTAATAAACTTCATATATTAATAATAATTTTGTAAAGTCCCAAGGCTTTTACTATCCTGGCTAAATTGGGGCATATGCCAATTATTCGGGTCCTATCAAATTTCCCCTCCCACTCCACCAAATAGGTATGGGCTACCAAACTTCTCAAAAGTACTAAATTACCCCAAATTGATTCCAAAAACTATCTCATATAAATACTGATCTTTCCAATTTCAAAGAAATCCAAAAACATAAAAACCTAAACCTAAAAAAAAAACTTCTATTTTCATCCTAATCTTTCTAAATTCTCAAAACCCTAATCGATTTTTTTTCTAATCCTCTTCTGCAACGATCTTCGATCCAACCAAGAAAAAGGTAAATCTACATCAACTCATTCTAGTGTTTACATTTCTTTATTGATTACATGTTTAAATCGATTTTTAAAAACAAAATCTCTTATCTTGCCCATAATCGGTTTATGTAGACATATCAAATAAACCAATTCTGGGTTTTGTTCTTCGGCCATGAAAAGCATGCACAGTAATGGATTAATATGATGATTAGCATCACAAGAATCGGTTTATAAGTGCATGAACATAATCCAATTCTGGATACTAAAATTTTTTTAACCTTGTAATTCAGCAATCGGGTTTTATGTGCTTGTTAATTTACCGATTCTAGAATTGTCTCTTCAGATTCCTTTCATAATCGGTTTTTATATATATATATATATATCACACAACCCGATTGTTTATGTTTGACATTCTGTATGTTTTTGTAGTTAGAATCGGATTACATATGTTTAATTATGTACCAATTGTTGACTAGTTTTTTGTTTGTTTTTTTTTTACGTAGATATGGACTTCGGACACCTAGCATTTTACACTCGAGAGCTCGCCTTGGATGATATTCTTAGGGAACCAGAACCAGTGCCAATAAGAAACCTCTATAAGTTTATTTTTTGGGCATGAGACCCGTCTAGAAGAAGCCCTTGCACTGACAGACAAGATTGCACTGGAAGAGCTTTCTGAGGTCATGAGGTTCACTAGCGAAGGAGAGACATGATTTCAGCTGAGAGGGATCGCCATGGTCTTTTTGGAAGGTGTGTGGGAAGAAATGGATCAATGCCAAGCCATGGCTGAAGCAGAAGCTGCTACTGGTGATGTTGGTGCTGCTCTTGATGCTGTTGTTGTTGGTATTCTTTGCTTTGCCTGCTCGATCTTTCGCTTGCTCCTACTCTTTAAGTTAAAGTTTAAGTTTATAAGACTTGTGGTTGTTTTAAGTTTATAAGACTTGTGGTTTGGATGATCATGGTTTGAACTTATAATGCTCTTAAAGTCTTAATTATAATTATGTGTATCGCAAAAAAAAAAATTATGCATGATTCTTTTTTCGAAACACAGTCAAACAATCGGTCTACTCGATATATCGACATAAACCGATTGCCCAGGGTCCATCAAAGAATCAGTTTATGTGTGGCGTTAGTATAATCCTATTCTTCATTCCTTAGAAATGTTGTTTTTCTGTATCTTTTTCAAGATAAAATCGGATCACATGTGCATTTGTATAAACCGATTGATGTCGGTGAAAATTCAAATTTTTTCCATGTCTTTAATCGGTTTATGCTGGTGTTTATGGTGGTTTTTAGCTTAGGGTTAAAATCTTAAAACCTTGCATCTGATGTGACGTCACTCTGTAAGGAAACGAAGCCATGAGTGCTAACCTCTCCACTGGCATATTTATTGAGTCGTTCCATATATCTACATGAAATTTATCCATATTGGCAAATGTAGCAACCATCCCATATGTAATGTAAATTTCGGCGCCTTGCCTATATTCACTTAATATAAGTTCCTTTGAATGCCTTCTATGTTATGTTCCCCGGCTGAACCCTTAATGTTGATATGGCATGACGATTTGTGTTCACTCGCAGCAGAGTAGCACGAATCTCCAAATATCAAGGATAAGGTCTTTGCATAAGGTATTCAATCAGAAAAGCATGCTGCTCTCTGGCAATGAACTTAAAAGAACTTTGTGTCAACACATAGAATTCAATTAATTTCCCTGAGGGTTTCGCGCCTCGCGCAGTATGCCAGACCTTGCTTGACGAAAGTAAGCCTAGGCAAACTAGGAAATTAATCCGCCATGGATTAGTAGGTGCAAAACCCTACCCAGAATCAGAAAAATAGGCAGCAAAGGGAGGCGTGGCCATGCCTAAGGCCAGGTGGCGCCACTTGCCATTGGCCACGCCTCATCCTAAACTGGCCATATTTCCCTCGACCAATCAGGTCGCTTTAAACTCGCCACGCGCACATAAGTTGTGGCTGGGCCCATACTGGCCGGCCCCACTTCCCATCGACCAATCAGGTCGCTCTAAAGCTGCCACACTCTCGCCAGAAGTGTAGCCACGCCCATGCTTGTCCGGTCGTCTTTTAATCGACCAATCAGGTCGCTCTAAAGCCGCCACACTCTCACCAGAAGTGTAGCCACGCCTTATGTTTGTCCGTCCCCCTTTTCTTAGCCAATCAAGTCGCTCTAAACTTTCCACCATACATTAAAGGCCAAACGCACCCTGCCACGCCACTATACTAACTTGCAAGCCAAACGCGCCCTGCCACAACAACATATTGATCGGCATGCCAATATGCCACTCTGCTGCGGTAACATGCCAACATGCCACTTCATGGAAACCTGCCATAAATAGCGCCTAATGTGCTAACCTACCTCTTGTTCGTAGCCAACGCCATGAAAAGCTTAAATTAGGGTTTTTCTAGTCCGAAACACAACTCTGCATTAACCAAAACCTTAATTTCCAGTAGTGACACAAATTATGCCACTTCGGCCCCGCAACATGCCACGAGCCATGTGGGACCCATGAAGCCATAGGGTTGGCGCCATATCATAGCCACCCACGACAATCCCTGTCCCTGTGGTCATTTCCACACTATGGCCTTTCCATAGTTCCTTTGGCGTAGCCATGGCGCCATTTGCACAAAAGTATCGCTATGCCGAGGCCGCATGCCACGCACACTAATTAGGGTTTCGACATGCCAAACCCTAATTTGGGCAAAGTTGATACGCCAACCAAAGCCAAATAACATTTCCCAGAGCAATGGGATTGATGTGGCAACAGTGCCAATGTCGTCACGTCGCATGTGGGTCCAACACCACGGTGCCAAACCCTAGCATTAGCCACGCCTCCAAGCTCTAACTTTAGCCACGCTACAACGCCATTGGCGTGGCCATGCCAAAACACCACTGGCATGCGGCTATGCCACGGCTACTAGCACACCGTCATGCCACGTCTACGCCATTGGAATGCTGCTACGCCACTAGCATGCCGCTATGCCATGGCTCCACCAGGTGCCACTATGCCAATGGCGCCATTCCACTATACAACAAGATGCGACCATAATCAATGGCCATCGTTCCTCATGAGATGCAATCTCGGCCATCCAAGTTCGCCAGCGAACTGACAGACTTGTGGCAAATTTCAAGCGACCAGCTGCCTGAATCTAGTGGTCATGGCTAAGCCAGGCGCCACTTGCACCACCGTGCCACTGGCATGCACGAGACATGCCACATTGCCACTGGCGTATACCAAAACGCCACCGTGCCATTATCAGGCGTCAACACAAGGTAGCCATAATCAACGGCTACCCTCCTTCAAGAGATGTGATCTCAGCCATCGAAGTTCGCAACCGAACTGACAAACCTGTGTCAAGTTTTAGGCGACCAGCCAAAACGAGCCTAATAACATTACATTCTATTTTCCTGCGGTAAGTCCCTTGACTTTGACTTGCCACACGTAGCTAAGTGCTACATGTTTTCCACGAAAACACTCGAGACATCAAACATGTCACAAACTGGGGGATGCTCATCAGGGTATTGGTCTCAGCGGTTTACCGGCGTGCGGCGTGCAATGCTTTGTTACAAAAAGTGTCATGAAGTGGGACAATTAGTGGTGGTGAAAAGTAACGGTGTAAATAATTCATTTCCTTCATCATGGAAGCGTAATGACGACGATTCACGAATTCACTTCCCCCATCATGGAAGCATAACGTCCGACGACGGCACGTTACTCTATTCTTCCACCACTCAATCGCTTCCACTTCCTACAAGACCAGGGTACGTTTCAATATGACTTGTATAAATAGGCTTCACCAAGGTAGTTAATATCGCGTATCGGTATCGTATCGGCCAGGTCCGATACACCTATACAAAGATAATATCGGTTTTTTTCGGTGATACACCATTAAAACTAGAATTTAAAATATTTTTAAAACCATAGTAAACAATAATAAGAATCACTCATATATCTCAAATTTCCAAAATACTAGGTGGTTTATTAGCCAACATTGTAATTTCTGTCCCGTTATGCGGTAAATATTTCTTATTATCCTCCACTTTTATCTTTTACATTTCCCTGCCTTGCAATCAAAATATGGTTTTCATCTTATATCCTACCTTATAGTCCTTGATTTTATATCATAAATATATTAGGAATTTTTACCTTCTCCAATCGACGTTGTACTTGTTTGTAAAGACTAGATGCATGTTGACGGAAAACTTATTCACTGAAACCGATATTATCGGTGTATAAGTAAAACCGATATATTGGTCTCATCATCCTCAGTATAACCGATAATATCGTTCCATCTTTGTATCGCCGATATTTTCATTATCGTAAAGGTATTTTCCGACACCCGATTAAAACCTGTAATATCGGCATGTACAACCGATATTGACTACCTTGGGCTTCACCTATTTTCACCAAAAAAAAAAGTTTTGGTCGGCAACAATACAGTATCTAGAAATCACCTGGTAGCTTTCCATCCTGCTAGCAGTTCTACTTTCAGATACAAGTCATAAACAACCACACCTTCAAAATCAACAATTCTGGTCTCAACACTCTCTTTGCTTCCTCCCTAAGACCAACCCTTTTCCTTCCTTCTTTCACCGGCAAGCACGGAATGACCATTTCTTGGTTTAGGCGATTGTCCGTATTGATCTCTCGAATCAAAAGTACTCCTGCAAAGTGCATTGTTTAGGGTTTAGATTCGTTTCTCACCCACACACCCGAAATTACCAAAATCAGCAGAAACGATTTTCACCAACAAATAATTGGCGACCACAGTGGGAGATTAATCTCTCGGTTGCAAATTCAACTCTCGTTTCCGTCATCCTACCAGCGAATGCCATGCTTTGAAACGCATCGTCCAAGAAAAGATGGGTTCAGGAGAATTGCGTCTGGGGACTAGAGATTCTCCACCTTCCCGCGTATCGACATAAAGATGTTCCACCGACAATAAAGAATGACTGGGGACTTATCGCGGCAAGGAGGGCGTCACATAAAGACTCGGATTTACTCCCTGAAGATTCAGTTTTGGTGAAAGACCCTAAAGCGAGTAAGTTCTGCCAGACAATGTTTACCCGATCTATTGTTTGGATTTTCACATTTACAATGGAAGTTGGTAACCCAATCATCCCAAGATTTCATATCTCTCCCTTTCTCACGCAACATTCACGGCTTCACAGTTTTCCCGAATGATTTCGCTACTTACATTCACAATTCAGATTTTGACATATCGATTGATCAAAGTGCCGTTATTCCAAAATAATCCAAAAACTCTTATAAGAAGCAATCATCTATCAATCCAAAAACCAGAAAATAAAACCATAAATTGGGCGTTTCTTTTGCCTTTCAAAAAAAATACCTAAGGAAAGGAAGTTCAGAAAATAAAAACATTCAAGGAAAATTGCCTAACAACGACTCGTTCTTCTTGGAGAAAATGTCTTTCATGCTTTGAAGAGCCGCCTGTTTCAACTTCAACTCCTGCGAAAACTTCTCGACCTCTGCCTCCTGTTGATTAATCGAATCCATGGAAGGGCCATCAACCGCTTCGGCCTGCAACCTTTGGATCTCGGAAAATCCCTCACAAAACCAGAAGGCGTTAAACTCAAAGGTTACACACATATCCCGGTGGAACTCCCAGCTTGAGATTACATCTCCGGAGACAGTGTGACCAGTTACGTTGCACATATCACGAATTGAAGATAATATTTATTCTACCCGCTTCACCAACACAAATCGGCTGGTGATCTTTTTGGTTGTTGTGATGTGTCCATACCTCTTCCATATCCTGGTATACAACTCCGCATACTTAGTCGGTACACTGAAGCCTCCGATCAGCATGTGATGTTCATGAGGAGTCAAAAATGGAGGGTCGAAAGTGGTGCCTGCAACTGATTCCGCGACCAGCAAAGATTCCTTGGCGACAATCGCACTTGCATCCATGGGAGCATTTTCCGTCACCTGAAACATAGCAGCCTCTTCACGGCGATCAATCTCCATCTCCGGGTTGCTAGCAGGTACGGTTTCCATGAGAGACAAGACCACATCTTCATCATTGACGAACCTCCATCTCAGGGTTATCTTCGATGGCTTCTTCTTGTGATAACACCGATTGAATATTTATTCCGAATAAGTAAATGGCCTATAAAAAAGAAAAAAAAACGTGTGTGGAAAACTCACCGACTCATTTTTGGGCCCACTGGAAGAAGACCCGATGTTATATTAAGAAGTGCTCCTATCGCCATTGGATGTTGAGCTTTCTTCCTCTTCGGACTCTTCTTCAAGGGATTCAGTCTCGCCGCCTCCTTTATCGAGAGACGTCGTCCTTTGGTCATGGGCAAGTCTGGAAAAAACATTCGAGTTGCCGAGACCCTAAGTCAAAAGGAAAAAGAGTCAGCAGCGAAATGGAGGATCCATGGAATTTGACCAAGCAAAGAAAATCATACGTACTTGCATATTGAAAGAATTGAAAGTCACAAGAGCCATCGAACCTGATTGAAAGCCACCTGCACGTTTTTTTCTTCCTTTGCTCCTTTTTCTGGGGATTGTCTGCATCCAAGCTAGAGGATTTTCGCTTGTCCGAAGGAAGCTCTTTCAACAATTTATGCTTCGTTAGAACCGCAGAGGAAGGTTTACCACGTTGATTTGGCACAACATCCTGCACGAACTGATGAATGGCGAGGAGCTCATCTTGCCAGAATACGTTATATTTAGGAGTCGTCGTAGGTTTTCGTTCTGAGAGCAAGAAGGGAAGGCTTTTATCCGGTCCAAAGATGTTGTAATCAAGGATGGCGGGTAACAGTTCATCTGGAGTCGTTGATGGACGACGAAATGGGACTCCCTGATCAAAACCCATATGTCGAGCATCCCTGTCAATGCTGCAAGGGACTATTCCACAAGTCCCTCTGAAAAAAGATGGCATATACCCAGGGAGGCAGGGATGCAGCTTTGCAAGAACACAGTTTTCCCAATGCTCATATTCCCGCCAGCAGAATGCAATATCACGTTTGGTACAAAAGCAAAAGTGTCTGGTTGAACTATGGAGGCATGGACCGGAGCCCAAGGATGAAAGTTAACTGCATGCGCGTTGTCAAGAAAATCAATGAGCTTTGAGCCAGGTCTTGGACGCCTTTCCAACCAACAGAGTATCCTAGAGCCGCCATATGCATCAGGGAATGAGGTTCTCGGGTTAGGAGCGTAATTTTTGAAATGCTCCCACAACCATGCTTGGAGAAAGGCGACGTGGATGTACAAGTCTACTTTCATGTACCCATTAGAGACGTACATGTCCACTACTAAGTGATCCGGATGGGTGTACAAAGAACCAAGAAACACTTCCAATGGGAAGAGCAACGCCTTTCCCTAGTTTGATACCAAATTTGATGAGCTTCTGCCTTATCTCCTTCTTACCGGAGCCATCATCAAAAATGTCTCTGGATAGCCACAGAACTAAAAATTCATCATCATGGAGTGTATCATCCAGCATTAGATCTGACTCCGGCTCATCAGGGAACCACTCAGACACCCACCATTTATAGAAACATTTTTCCTCATAATTCTTTCGAACATATCCTGTTGCTTTCGTGACCAAAGTGGCATGTATTTCTTCTTCTTCCTCAGACAAGATAACATCAAATTTACCAACTATTGGAAGACTCAACAGAACATCTATGTTTTCCAAAGAAATAGTCAGCTCACCCCATCTACATATAGCTGTGTGAGTTTCCGGACACCATCTGGAGATGAAAGTAATCAAGCCTGCAATGTCTTTTCTGATTTGAAGTGTTGCGAAAGCCATGACAGCATGCAAGATTTGCGCCCCAGTCAGATTAGCTCTTACATGTTCTCGGCTCATCATGAGTTTCATCCATTTGTCATAAGAGCGCAATGGACTATGGCAGATTTTGAAGTCTATGGGAGAAGCTAGATACTCTTTCTTCTGAAGGCAAAACCTCATTATACGCCCTGGAGTGACTGATTGAACTTCTCCATCATTTTCCGAATCAGCCAGAAGAGTTGGCACGAATTTGGGATGAGTCCTTGTAATCGTAGCAGACTTCGTAAAAAACTCATCATCTGTGTTCGGTTTGGAGCTGTTGGCACTTCTCGACGCGGCGGCGGAACTGCTTTCAGGTGACATCTTAACAAAATTCCTTATGCTTTTGAAGTGACTACAACGAAGCAAAACATAAAAATTACTACTTTGAAGAAAATCACACATAGAGTTTTTATCAAAAATTGGTTACAATAATAAAGAGTCAACAACACATTTTCTACGGAAATTTATCCTTTGGCCACATGTCATGGCACTCATGGCTAAAAGGAATGGGGACTGATACTGCTCAACGGGATACATGTGATGTCGCGGGAAGTACACTCTTGGCCGAAACTAGACAATGCCGCGGGGAACATGTGAAGCCGCAGAAAGTATGACCTCGTCCAAGTTACGCTTGGCCTCGGAAATTGTGCTTTTGGACAAAAGGAAATCCTACATCTAGGTTTTGATGGAGAAAAAGGTAAACACAGTCGTCCATACATGCTTGCTTAACACAATAATTGGTTTCGTTGCTGCGGCTAATGTTACTCCAATACTATTAGCAAAGAAGAATTATTCATATTGAAGTGTTCTTACAAATTCATGGAGGTCATGCCTATGGCTAGGGTTTACACCAACACAAAAGAACAAACAAAAGAAGAAACGTTAAGAAACATACCTAAAATACGCTCGCCTACTTTTGATGTTGTTCTCTCTGCTGATCCAAGCCTTTGCCGCTAGCACCAAGATGTGGAAACAAAGCCAACAATACGAAAGTAAGGAAGATAGGTAACGCCTTTTATAGGCATGGTGTTTTTGGAGTTCGATTATAGGAAGGTTTCTCCTTTGGGACGTGCACGAAAGAAGGCAACTGGGCCCGCGGCGTTGACGTCCCATGGCGCTAATCTCCACGGCCAAGCCAACACTACGCCGACGCTCCATGGCTCCATCTTTACCACTCCGCATCCAAAGCCATGCCATCCACCATGCCACGAACGTAGCCAAGCCAGCAGCACCACGCCCGTGCCACAAGTATGCGTCCAGGCCAGCAGTGCCATCTACCGTTCCAAGCTAGCAGTGCCACTCCAAGCTAGCCGCGCCATCCCCCTTTCCGTATCCATACAAAGCGACGCCATCCTAGTCGTTCAAAGCAACGTCATCTCCACCATTCCGCAACACCATCTTCGCATGGCCAAGATTCAAGCGGCATCTCCACCATTCCGCAAAGCCATCTCCGCATGGCCAAGGTTAAAGCGTCGTCTCCGCGTTCAATGCAGCGCCATCTTCACTAGCCGAAGCAGCGCCATCTCCGTCATTCAAGGAAGCGTCATCTCCGCACGTTCCTTGACCTAACTATCTAGTGCATGTTCCGCGGACCAAATCACAGTGCCATCTCTGCCAATCAGTAGCCAAAGTTTCAGCGCTGGCACCAACACCCTATGGCCAAGTCAGAATTACGCAGAGCCGCCAACACAGGGATCAGGGATTCCTCATGCCTTCCGCTAAAGGTTAGTTGAATTTCCTCGGCAATCTCTTCACGTCTTGCCCTTTCGATTTTACTCTTGTCTGTCACCATCTCATGCTTACCCTGCAACAATGCCACTGTTACGTGCTAAGCATGGGACTTAATGTAGATATTGGTTTTTAGCTTAGGGTTAAAATCTTAAAACCTTGCGTCTGATGTGACGTCACTCTGTAAGGAAACGAATCCATGAGTGCTAACCTCTCCACTGGCATATTTATTGAGCCTTTCAATATATCTACATGAAATTTATCCATACTGGCGAATGTAGCAACCATCCCATATGTTCTGTAAATTTCGGCGCCCTTCCTATATTCACTTAATATAAGTTCCTTTGAATGCCTTCTATGCTATGTTCCCCGGCTGAACCCTTAATGTTGATATGGCATGACGATTTGTGTTCACTCGCAGCAGATTAGCATGAATCTCCAAATATCAAGGATAAGGTCTTTGCATAAGGTATTCAATCATAAAAGCATGCTGCTCTCTGGCAATGAACTTAAAAGAACTTTGTGTCAACACATAGAATTCAATCAATTGCCCTGACTAACTTGCAGAAGTTAGGGTTTCGTGCCTCGCACAGTATACCAGACCTTGCTTGACGAAAGTAATCCTATCCAAACTAGGAAATTAATTCTCCATGGATTAGTAGGTGCAAACCCCGCCTTAATCGTAAAAGCAGTGGCAGCGGACAAAGGGAGGCGTGGCCATGCCTTAGGCCAGCTGGCGCCACTTGCAATTGGCCACGCCCCATCCTAAACCGGCCCTATTTCCCCGACCAATCAGGTCGTTTAAACTCACCACGCGCACATAAGTTGTGGCTGGGCCCATACTTGCCGGCCCCACTTCCCATCGACCAATCAGGTCGCTTTAAAGCCGCCACGCTCTCGCCAGAAGTGTAGCCATGCCCATGCTTGGCCGTCCCTCTTTTAATCGACCAATCAGGTCGCTCTAAAGCCTCCACACTCTCACCAGAAGTGTAGCCGCCTTATGTTTGGCCGGCCCCCCTTTTCTTTGCCAATCAAGTCGCTCTAAACTTGCCACCATACATTAAAGGCCAAACACACCCTGCCGCGCCACCATACTAACTGAAAAGCCAAACGCGCCTTGCCACAATAATATATTGATCGGCATGCCAACATGCCACTGTGCCGCGGTAACATGCCAACATGCCACTTCGTGGCAACCTGCCATAAATAGCGCCTAATGTGCTAACCTACCTCCTGTTCGTAGCCAAAGCCATGAAAAGCTTAAACTAGGGTTTTTCTAGTCCAAAACACGACTCTGCATTAACCAAAACCCTAATTTCCAGTCGTGACACAAATTATGCCACTTCGGCCCTGCAACATGCCACGAGCCATGTGGGACCCATGAATCCCTAGGGTTAGCGCCATATCATAGCCACCCACGGCAATCCCTACTCCTGTGGCCGTTTCCACACTATGGCCTTGCCATAGTTCCTTTGGCGTACCCATGGCGCCATTTGCACAAAAGTATCACCATGCCGCGGCCGCATGCCACGCGCACTAATTAGGGTTTCGACATGCCAAACCCTAATTTAGGCAAATTTGCTACGCCAACCAAAGCCAAATAACATTTCCCAGAGCAATGGGATTTATGTGGCAACAGATCCAATGTCACCACGCCGCATGTAGGTCCAACACCACGGCGCCAAACCCTAGCATTGGCCATGCCGCCAAGCCGTAACTTTGGCCACAGAGCCAAATCTTAGATTTGGCCACGCTACTACGCCACAGGCGTGGCCATGCCACAACACCACTGGCATGCCGTTATGCCACGGCTACTAGCACGTCTCCATGCCACTGCTACGCCACTGGCATGCCGCTATGACATGGCTCCACCAGGTGCCACTATGCCAATGGCGCCACTCCGCTATACAACAAGATGCGGCCATAATCAATGGTCATCCTTCCTCATGAGATGCAATCTCGGTCATCTAAGTTCGCCACCGAACTGACAGACTTGTGGCAAATTTCAAAGCGATCGACTTCCTAAATCTAGTGGCCATGGCTACGCCGGCGCCCGCTTGCAATTGCCACCATGGCATGCACGAGCCATGCCCATTGCCATCAGCGTATACCAAAACGCCACCGCGCCATTATCAGGCGTCAACACAAGGTAGCCATAATCAACGGCTACCCTCCTTTATGAGATGTGATCTCATCCATAGAAGTTCGCCATCGAACTGACAAACCTATGGCAAGTTTTAGGCGACCAGCCAAAACGAGCCTAATAGCATTACATGCCATTTTCCTGCGGTAAGTCCCTTGACTTTGAATTGCCACACGTGGCAAAGTGCTACATGTTTTCCACGAAAACACTCGAGATATCAAACATGTCACAAATTGGGGGATGCTCATCAAGGTATTGATCTGGCGGTTTACACCGTGCGGCGTGCAATACGCCTGTTACAATAAAGTGTCATGAAGTGGGACAATTAGTGGTGGTGAAAAGTAACGGTGTAAACAATTCATTTTCTTCATCATGGAAGCGTAATGACTGACGTTTACACGAATTCACTTCCCCCATCATTGAAGCATAACGTCTGACGGTTACACGTTACTCTATTCTTCCACCACTCAATCGCTTCTACTTCCTACAAGACCAGGGTACGTTTCAATATGACTTGTATAAATAGGCTTCACTAAGGTAGTTAATATCGCGTATCGGCCGGGTCCGATACACCTATACAAAAGATAATATCGGTTTTTATCGGTGATACACCATTAAAACTAGAATTTAAAATATTTTTAAAACCATAGTAAACAATAATAAGAATCACTCATATATCTCAAATTTCCAAAATACTAGGTGGTTTATTAGCCAACATTGTAATTTCTGTCCCATTATGCGGTAAATATTTCTTATTATCCCACTTTTATCTTTTACATTTCCCTGCCTTGCAATCGAAATATGGTTTACATCTTATATCCTACCTTATAGTCCTTGATTTTATATCATAAATATATTAGGACTTTTTACCTTCTCCAATCGACGTTGTACTTGTTTGTAAAGACTAGATGCATGTTGACGGAAAACTTATTCAGTGAAACCGATATTATCGGTGTATAAGTAAAACCGATATATTGGTCTCAGATACCGGCCTGTACAACCGATAATATCGTTCCATCTTTGTATCGCCGATATTTTCATTATCGTAAAGGTATTTTTCGACACCCGATTAAAACCTGTAATATCGGCCTGTACAACCGATATTGACTACCTTGGGCTTCACCTATTTTCACCAAAAAACAAGTTTTGGTCCGCAACAATACTGTATCTATAAATCACCTGGTAGCTTTCCATCCTGCTAGCAGTTCTACTTTCAGATACAAGTCATAAACAACCACACCTTCAGAATCAACGATTCTGGTCTCAACACTCTCTTCGCTTCCCTCCCTAAGACTAACCCTTCTCCTTCACTTTGTAACCGAAGCAAGCCTGTAACGGCCATTTCTTGGTTTAGGCAAGGATTGTACAGATTGATCTCTCGAATCAAAAGTACTCCCGTGCAGTGCATTGTTTAGGGTTTAGATTCGTTTCTCACACACACACCTGAAATTACCAAAATCAGCAGAAACGATTTTCACCCACAAACAGCTGGAATCCATAAAGACCGATTATAGCTGGCATCAAAACACAATCGAATTTTATTGAGCTTCGAGAAGACAGATCGTTCCAAAATTATTTCATTTTTTTCAGAAAAAAAAATAGTCGTTGGGGCCTTTCTCTATATATAGAGACCTCATCCTTGGACCCCATTTGCCCAAAAATTGCTCATTTTATTCCCTCTCACTCCATATACTCCACAACTACTCATTTCATACCTCAACTACTCATTTCTCTACAAAACAACACACACCTATTTACATATACCCTCCACTACATACAACAATGGCATCATTTGATTCAAGTGAAGATTTGGCAATCACCAAAGCATGGTACGCGGAAACCAGAATTAGAAATCAGTCCTCGGCAAAAGTTGATGCCGAAACCTTTTGGGCAAGGGTGTACAACAAATATAGGCAAGAGTTTTGGAATCCGATGGAAGAAGTGTTCAAGATATCCATGATAGGCACCAAGTTATCGAAAGTGCGATACTTGCTTATTTAGCTATTCAACCTCGGATTTTTAATGCTAGCCCCTCTGTCCATTGAACAATGTGTAAGTATTTTGTGGTTTATTTTACGTAATCCATGTTGTTTTATCTTCCAATGGAACACCACTAACAATGTAAGTTTTTGTTTGTGTTTTTGTAGCACGAAGTCGTGAAAGCGCTACTTGGAGGAAAATGGGGAAGCATTCGCATTCGATGCAAGCTATCAATTCATGGAACACCACTAACTACTCATTGATGGTTTATAAGTTTTTGTGTAGGTTTTGTGGGTGGATCTCTATGTAAACCCTCACGAGACTATAACTCGTCCACTAGGGTCGCCTAGGGGTTCAAAGGCTTGATGCACGTACTAAGTGCGTCCGTTTTTCCTGCGACAAGGAGTAGATATGAAATGAATGAAAAGAAAATCTTATGAAAATGTTACAATCGGTTTATATTGGACGTAAATAAAATCCGATTATAGGAATCGGATTTTATATGTGCATACTTAACCGATTATGGAAGTCCTCTGTTATTTTCGAAAACATTACCCAGAATCGATTTACAGCGGCATGAACGTAAACCGATTCTGGATTGTGTTTCAGAAAAAAAAAATCCAGTTGTTTGATTCAAATGAAAATCGATTTAGATTAGTTGATCTCACCTCTAATCCAGTTGTTTGATTCAAATGAAGATTGATTTAGATTAGTTGATCTCACCTCTAACTTGGGTAGTTAAATAATAATTGGATAAGGGGTTATGAAAAAATATTTGTAATGACATTTTTTATCATCTAGCCATAGGCCACAAATAAGTGCACTAGGCCCCAATTTAGCTAGGATTAATATCTTGAGTTTTCCTGTAGAAGTGCAGTTGTATAGCTGGGTTTCGGCAGGTTGGGTCTATGATCGGATACGGTCACCGGTCGGGTCCGAGCAGGGGACTGGGTCGGGCTTTCATCATCTAAGATGTTATCTGTCCTATCAAACTCAGCTGATAGAAGTCAATAGCCGTTTAGCTTCGAAGATACACTATCTCAAGCCAGGGTCTACTTAGATCAAGTTTTATGGTGGAATCCAAGCTATTCCAAGCTTGGATAAAATGTGAAATGTCAAGTCTAATGGCTTCCAAATTGGGGTATTCCACACTTTTTCCAAGATGTGTTCCAAGGTTTCATGGAAGGGAACTTGGAATCCAAACGAAAACGCTATAAGGAATAGCGTCTAGCACCTATCAAAATAGCGTTTATATGTCAGAAAACGCTATTCACTTTAACGTCAAACGCTAATCTTATTAGCGTTTTCGAGAGTATGTCCAGAAAACGCTATTCATTTTAATGTCAAACCCTAAAGAAGGCCAGTTCTCATTTTAAATTTTTAGCAGCTGCAAGTTGGAAATGTAAGGAATCTCCTCGTTTTTAAAAAAAAAAAAAAAAAATGTACGAGTATTTGACGCCGTAAGTTCATTTTTATGCTTTCAGTGAAACCCTCTTGCCTGTAAATTAAGCCTCTTTTACCTGTAAACCAAAATCTGTAAAGCTAAAATAATGGAAGAAGAAAAAGGAAATAGATTTAAAATAATTTCCATAAATATGAAGCCTGTTGGTACATTTCAAGAATCAACTTTACAAGGAACAGTTCTAGAGGTGTTGTCGAAATCTAAGAAAATTATGGATGTATTATCCTTTGTCCGTAGAAGTCTTGCTTCACTCAAAATGAAATTAGCAATCTTGTCCGCTACATTATTCGCATTCTCTACTGCATATCTCTCCTTTGTCTGGCAAAACAAGAAATAGCACAAATCTGTCTCAGTTCACAAGAATTCAAACAATTTCGCAAATGAAGAAAAATAAAAGCTCTTTATTAACCTGAAGGACAAGTTGCACTGCTTTTTTCACGCTAATGACATCCCATAAGCCATCACTGCAGTTTTGAAGAAAACAAGAAATATGAGACTGTCAGTGTCAGGGATATTGACATTGTTCTCGGGTGTAAACCTCTGGCCATAAACCTCTGGCACTCGCACAAGCGGAAAAGAATAAGAGGTTTGATGCTCAAAAGAATCACCTTGCCATTAGTGCAAAAGCCCTGCTGTTTCTATCTATTTGAATAGCTTCACTAACATATGGTACCGCACTGAACCGCGCTTCCTGTTCTTTGAGGAATTTGTCTCCGAGCATGCGGGCAAGGTTCAAACCTAAAAATATATAGACAGCTCATTTAGCTGGCCAAGGATGAGTGACTCATATTATACAATGGTGGAAAATGGAATATGATGTATCACCACATAGCCGGGTTTCACCATCTTTCAAGGGTTCTCCTGCTTTGTTCAACCGTAGTCTTTCAGTCTGACTAGTTATTCTATGATCTTCTGTCATCTTGATCTGCTGCCCACCAACACTGCTCAAAAATATCAGTTTAGTAACTATAAAACTGAACATATAGAAACACCGAAAAGCAAGCAAGCAGTAGATATGTAACGCAACAGATCGAAGAAGTGGTGGAAGTAAACAGACTAGTGCATTACCACTCCAAAAGTCAAGGTTCTAACACGGAATGTACGCAAAGCTTAGGTAATAGGCTAAATATAGGTGTATAATGTGAAATGATAGTCTAATAAAGCAAGCAAGCAAGAAGTAGAGTATCGCAACAGATCGGGGAAGTGGTGAAAGTAAACAGACTAGTGTGTTACCACTCCAAAAGTCAAGCTTCTAACACGGAATGTACGAAAAGCTTAGGTAATATGCTAAATATAGGTGTATAATGTGAAATGATAGTCTAATACTAGGGCACCAAGTCCAGTTAAAACACGGAGTTGATAACTGAACCAAATTCCTAGCAGAACTAAAGTAAAACCCACCCTGAAAGCGCATAAATACTAATGAACAACATATCAAATCATTCTACTAAGCATAGATATTAACTCATCATGAAGGAGAAGAAGTTAAAATCACATACTTCATAACACAGGCAGAATCTCCAACATTTGCACATTGAGCATAGAGTTGTTCACGGCTATCAATCCAAACCAAAAGCAGTGTAGCAGTACAACCCTGCAAACATCCATGGTCACTACATTGCATATAGTTTATATTCAGAAGGAACAAGAAGGAAACAAGAACTCAAAATCTAAAAATAATGCAACCAAAAAC
Organism: Papaver armeniacum; assembly: GCA_023531295.1. NCBI lineage: Eukaryota > Viridiplantae > Streptophyta > Magnoliopsida > Ranunculales > Papaveraceae > Papaver > Papaver armeniacum. The sequence goes on along the minus strand of JAJJWW010000409.1, from coordinate 25,441 downwards.
TTCTCTCACTGTAAATAAATCAAAATCTATTCTGTACTGATTATTAGTACTGTAGTACATGAATTTCAGTTTCACATCAAACTAGCAGGACTTTGCAAAGGCAGGAGAACCATAGGGAGGAGACTAGTAGTATCAGAATCATTTCTATTGGGCAACAAAATGGTGTCAAACTGAACATTGAGATGGTACATGAGCATAATGAATACAGACAAGACCAGAAAGACCAAGCTGCAGAGATAGAATTCAGTAAATGAGGTCAAAACTGTAAGCTGTCGCAATCCACCATCACAACTTAAACTAAGAGAGAGTAATGATGGAAGAGAAACCTCATACTGATGATGCATAGCTGCTTCTGTCTGAAAAAAATGCATCTCTAAGGATGTCTGAAGCATCACATCCAGAAAGCACCATTTCTCTTCTTTCTGACACTGACAATATATTGGTGACAATCTCGGGTAGAATCCTGAAGAATAAGAAAATTGTAACATCTGTGAATAAAATTTTTCCTATATACCTCAGAAGAATTATAGTGCTGTGATACCATAGAAAGTGACAAGTGATGAAATGTGAACATAAAAATCTGTCTATAATGCATCAGCTCACAAAATCTTATGTCAATCCAGAATGTATACTACGTGCAGTCAAGTGTATGTTCACCTGGTAAAGTTGATCGAAGGCAAATTTAAAGTTTTTTTTTTACTAAGCACCTAGTCTAATTTATGTTCGAGACTTTACCCAAGCATTCTAAACTTTCTTTCTTTTTCTTCCTTTTTTTTTTTTGACATAAAAGAGAATGTAGTACACGGCACCGGTATCCTCTTGCTCCTTTGTGGAGTAGAATATAAAATCGGAGGTATATGAGTCCACAACTGTATCTAATTTCTTTTAGATACAACCATGAAAGTGCAATTAAGTATATATTCACATGATCAAGTTGATCGCAGTCCATTACGAAGTTTTTACTTTTAGCTCTTAGTCTCCTAATCTTTCACTTTGGTTGTGTTAGAGATTTTAGCAATACCTTCTGAACTTTCACGACATATATTGTTTTACAAGAAATATATTTTACCAACCACACTAAACGACACTACTTTGGAAAATTTACCCACAATATTCAAATTTCTAATTTCCTGCCGAGGGACTCCATTGACATGCCAGCTCAACAACTTTCAGCAGTACAAGAGTAAAATTTGAACATTCAGTATATGCATCCACAACAAATCATGTATGCCATGTAAACATAGATATTTGGAGTCTTGGACTCCAGGATAAAACCAACATCAGATCCTTAAACCTTCAAAATGAAATGGTCACATCTATTAGCATGAAAACAGATTTGCAAGAAGTACTTACTTGCTAGCGGCTTTAGCAGCAGCAGGTCCACCATGCCCGTCACAAATCCCAAACAAGCCAAACTGCAGGGCTGAAGTTCTGTTAGTAGGAGTCTCTTGAGAAAGGAAATGTGTCCATTATTATGGTAATATCAACTTAACCTGTTCGATTCCAGGAAGGGGCCATTGGTAATAGCACACATCTTCCATTGGAAGCTTTTTCCCTCCACGGCGCAAAGCCATAGGATCAGATGCCATACCAACTCCAAAGGGGGTTTCTTGTTTCCCATAAGAACTGATTTTAACCTGCCATAGTGAAACAGTGAGGGGTAGAAATTGTTACAGATTACATTTCAACAGATGTAACATTCAAGTTACTACGGACATTAGCTATTTTAAACCTGAAAAATGAAAAATGATTTGTATCCTTATGTGCATTGATCTGCGCCAATGTTTATTACAGTACAAATAAGAAATTTCACAATCGTAAATCAAATTGTGGACATTTCCAACCAAGGTGCACTCCCTGTTCTCTTAATTTTAGATTTTAAATTTTAGTAATGGTCATGGACTTATAAAGTAATAACGGTTTCACCTTAAACTCAACAGTACCCGCAGCTTCATCTCATTTAAAAAAAAAAAAAAAAAAAAACGAGATAAATGGTGCAGCAGCAGTTCCATACTATTTTCAATATATCAAATTTTTAAGTATCAAACTCACATTTACTTTAGATGTTGTTCCTAGAGTTATTATGTCTCCGGTAGCAAGCTCAACTGGATCACTCCATTGTCTACTTCTGGTATCAGGATGTGAAACTTGATGAGAGTTCAAGAATGTTCCATTCAGGCTACCCATATCCACTAGCTCCCATTTCATTTTCTGTCAAAACAGAAGTCAGATTCCCAGTACATGCATACATATGAAATGGTTTTACAGCTACTGTGATACAGACTTACATTCAAGTTCCACTTGACCAGGGCATGCTTCCCTGAAACTTCTCCATCCTTCAGCAACAGATCGCTAGGAGAAACTCTTCCAAGGGTCAAAGGAAGTCTTGAAGCATCTGTAGACTGTAGGTGGTGACGAGTCCCACGAGATGGACCAGATACAACTTCCAGCGTCAGGCTGCTTCCTGCACTTCTAACAAAAAGATAGGATGACATGTTTTACATATTCAGAAGAATGTATAAATAAATGTGTAACAGAATGATCACTTCAGATGTCATAGTTGCATTATCCGATAAGTGAAGGATTGGGAGAATACTTTGATTTTCAGCATCATTGAGTCTGAATTCTTGATAGCCTGCATTGTTAGAGACAAATGTAGGATCGTAATTTGTTTCTTCCTTTATGGTATCTTTTTGCTCTTCTAGAATGCGATTTGGGAAAAATGGACGTTTAAGAGTTTGACCAACTAGAAGATCTTCTGAAGGATCAGGTATCACATCTAAAACCAAGCTAGCACCTGTAAACATTAAAAAGAAGCAAGTCATAACTGCGAAAAAGAACATCAGCACCTTAACTAACTGCATTCAGAAGGGGAAAAAAATGAAATAAAAAAGACATGGAATAATGTTAAAACCTTGGGCTACATGAGCATCTGCAGATGGTAGTCTCTGTTTACAGACAAATCCATGTACTCTTGGAGAGTTGAAATATCCTTCCATTTGGAGACGAGTGCCATCTAAAACACAGTCTCTTGCCAAATCGCTGCTTTGGTTTGCTACCTGATCCAAAGCCTCTGAAACAAGAGGCCGCTCCAGGTCCCCAACCTAAACCATGGAACCACAACAGTAACTTAGTATTTAAACGTGTAAGATTATGTAATATGCATGTAGCCACCATCTAAAATTCTGAAGTTCAAGATCCAAGTACTTCTAAGTTATAATCATGAAAGACATGGAAACTGAAAAGATTGTCTGAGACTCAGAACTAGATCCAGAGGGTGATGATACATTTCTGATTTGAAACTTGTTCAAGCTGTCTAAACAGCGGTATGTGAACCAATCACTTTAACAAATGTTTGTCTATTGGGATTTTAAAGTGAGAGTATTAGCGTCATTATTTACAGAAAAGATATGCAATAAAAACAGGCGTAATTACCACCATTTATTTGCGGCTCATTAAATAACTAAACATACTAAGTTCACAATTATCGGAACATCCCATATTTATAAGCAATTGAACTACTCTTGGTCAGCAATCAGGTAGCTTACAGACTAATGCTTATTTGGTAATAACAAACAATTGAGTTACATCTCGAGCTCCCCAGGCGAATAAAATGGATAAATGCCCGTGTCTTCGAGTAACTATTAAGCACGACAACTACTATATAAGTTTTTTAAATCCCATAAATAACAACATCAAGACCTAAACTTAATTAGATTCACCAAAAGTTAAGTTTGTTTTTGTGTCAATCCCAGATCTCCTCCACATTCAAATTTTCTCCTTACCATGAGCTACTTTCACCACTAAACAAAACAACTTACAAAACCTAATGTGTATAGAAAATAAGATCAACAAAGCTATACTACTCAAAGCTCAACAATGCAGACCAAAAATAAATAAAATTAGCACACAAATCTTGAACATTTGCATCATCAAATCCAAACAAAAAAAAACCCTAAGAAAATAAAGTCAACCCACCTACTAAAAACCTGATCTTGATCGAAAATCCTAAACAAACAAACAAAAAAAGAAATCAAAATTTTCGAAATTTCAAAACCACATTACACCCAGATTCAAACATTGTAAAATATTACAAGGGAATTGACACAGATGGGTTTTTTATTTGAGTCTGGGCATTTAATTTTTTAAAAGAAATTAATTAAAAAAACATTAATTAGTTAGTTACCTTGAATGAATTTCGATTTCTGGAAGAAGAAAAGAAGAAACGCCATGGCTTACAATAAGCCAATAGAAGAAGAAGAATGATGAGAAGAATCATTAAAGTCAGACCTAAAATAATAAGACTACTAGTAGTAGTAGTATAACCTTCCACCACCATAACCATCGCCATTTCTCACTCCACCTCCACCTCCCCCCTCAAAGAACCCCCTCTTCTTCTGTGAGAGGAGGAGCGAGAACACCGCTTTGAAATGGTCGCATTTTTTTTTCAATTTTTTTTTTTTTGTTTTTGGTTTTTTAATTTTGTTTAAATTAAGAGTGTGACACATGTTTATTACTGTTGATCTTGACCGTCACTAATTATGTTGGGACCCAGAATCATTGGAAACTTTTATTGGGTCCATCAGTTCGACACGTATTTATGAGATAATCATTTAAGGGTGGTCAATTGCATATGTTGGTGTTTGGTTGATTTTGGGGCTGGGGAGAACTCAATATTTCTCTGCTATGGTTGATTGCGGAAAATGTTAGCAAGGGGACAGGAAAATTGTTATCGTTACAAGGTCATATGGAGCTTCCCAATTCACTTTCTGATACAATCATATAATATCATCTAGTTATCTTTCTGCATTGTAAAACCGTATTAGTATCGTCTATTTGAAATAGTAACTGTATATAACCGTGTAACTGCTGAAAACCTATCCTATTTGGGCTATCACTCTTAATGAGAATGTATGTTATAGGTTATTGAATTGCACTGCTATGTAAAAGGAGTTTTATGTTGGTTTTCTCGAATTAACCAATTGGAAGGTAGGGATTTCCTCGAATTAATCTCACTATCATTCTCTTACTCTATTATCTGTAAGTTTTCTTCCATCTTGATTCAACTATTATAGGGATTGTAACAAGTTGGCATACATAGGCAGGCTATGGATTCAACCGAAGAAAAAAATAAATCATCGGAAGAACAAAAAACATCATCATTAGAGACGATTGAACTAGGTCAAAATGCAATTAATAGGTTAAGGTCAAAATGCATTTAATAGGTTAAACATTTTTCAAAAACCATTTCAGATCATCTTTCGGAAAGATCTGTTGAAGAAAATGTTGAGACTTCTTCATCCAAGATACACAAGAGGTGTTCGATTAAATAACGGAAAAGAATTTGAACAGATTTCTTAATTTGATTATCAAAAACCCCGACTGAAACTTGATTTTCCTTGCTTTCTTATTGGAGAAGACCCGGCTATCTATATCTGTAAGGCGGAACAATGGTTTTTGCATCATGAAATACCAATCTCGAAACAAGTTCAATTGGCAAGATTTCACCTTGAAGGAGATGCACAATTATGGTTTCAATTGCTTAAGCAGAAAATGGTTTATATTTCTTGGGAAGAGTACGAGGACAACTTGTATGCAAGGTTTGGTGATAATCAATACATGGATTTCTTTGGAGAATTGTCGAAGTTAAGCCAAACAAGCATCGTTCAAGTATTTCGCGAAAAATTTGAAAAGTTATTGGCTAAAGCGGGACCAATACCCCAGCATCAACAAGTCAGTATGTTTATTAGTGGGTTAGATGTTAGCATTCGTACTGATGTACAGGCTAATATACCTACAACACTATCATCTACAATTGGTTTAGCGCGTCTATTTGAAGCTAGAAACGATAACAAAATAATAACTTTGTTGGTTCCAAAGACAACCATGTAGTCACAGAGTACTCCTATAGGTTCTTCTTTAACACCGGTGAGAAAGATATCGATTGACGCAATTAATAAAAGAAAAAGAAAGGGGTTGTGTTTTAAATGTAACGAAAAAAATATTCTTGGACATCGCTGCAAGAAGTTATTTTCTATTCAAGCAAACCTTGATGACAGTGACGATGATGTAGAAACAAAAGTTGAAGAAATTTGTGATAAACAAGGTGAAGTACCAGAAATTTCTTTGCACGCAGTTACAGGTAGCCTAACACCTGAAACAATGCAGGTCACTGGAAAACTTGGGCTTAAGTTGGTGCCTATGTTAATAGATTCGGGTAGCACACATAATTTTTTTTGTGAATGAAGTGCGTAGAAGATTGGTTTGCATCCAATACCAAAGGGAAAACTAGAAGTAATTGTAGTTATAGGAGAAAAGGTAAGTAGTTCAGGTATATGTCCTCAAATTCAATTGACGTTACAGGGGATTCCAATATTTGTAGATGTTTACTTACTTCCACTTGAAGGCTATGATGTTATATTAGGAACTCAATGGTTACGTACATTGGGTCCAATTGTATGGGATTTCTCTAAGTTTAAAATGAATTTCAAAGTTGATGGGAAAGAAGTTTCATTACAAGGTTATTGAAAAGACGAGGGTACCCAAATACACCGCAATATTTTTGTTTCAACCTATAAGTCCTCTACCGAATGTGATCGTCTATGGACAGAATCGATACAATAAGACAATTCGGTTCACACTTCGTGTGATTGTATATGGATACGAGATCGAGATAATACAAAAACAAGATAACTTGTGTGATTGACTATGGATACAAGATCGAGACAATACGACAACAAAGTGTGTATTGGATAATAGGTTCGAAAATATTCGAAACTTTATAGGATCAATATCAAGTATTGCGGAGTTAATGTACTTGTGTATTTTACTTAATTATAATAAAAATTATAATGCGGAAAACATAGTAAAAGACACATCAAGATTCTATTGACGAGAAAAATGCAAATGTAGAAAAACCCCGGGACCTAATCTAGTTTTGAATACTCTCAGAATTAAGCCGCTATACAAAATTAATGACCAACTTCGTATAGTTGAGACCAAGCAGACTACCCCTGGCTACTTAGTTCCCTCAGTATCCCTGTGCTTTGACTTATAGAGTCATGAAAATACGAGGGTACCCAAATATACCTCAATCTAAAAAAAAATCCACCTATAAGTCCTTTCTTCAAAAGTGCTTGTCTATGGACTGAGTCGAGACAATACAACTAATCGGTTCACACTTCGTGTGATCGTCTATGGATACGAGATCGAGACAATACGACAACAAGATAACTTGCATGATTGACTATGGATACAAGATCAAGACAATACAACAACGAAGTATGATTACTTGATAATAGGTTCGGACTTAACCAAACACAATAGAATTGCTATCAAGTAATTAGGAATTAACGTTTGTGTATTTTACTTCTAATTATAATAAAAACAATTATAATTGCGGAAATAGAATAGTAAAATACACAGCAAGATTTTGTTAACGAGGAAACCACAAATGCAGAAAAACCTTGGGACCTTGTCCGGAATTGAATACTCTCATGATTAAGTCGTTATACAAAATCTAAACCAACTTCGTATAGTTGATACCAAGAAACCAAATCTATAGTTCACCTAGTTCCGTCTGTATCCATGCGCCTCTAACTTGGAACAATTCATTTGTTTCGTATTCCAAACAGTAAAGGAACAACAAATATGTTCGGTGACAACTCTTTTCAAACAACGTGATATGAGTTTGACAAAAGGCTCTTCCGTTTATCCAAATAAACTCATTTGTCAGGTTCTTAGATCAATCTATTTAACAACTACCAAAGTAAATGTTTAGACTATGCAATCAATACTATAAATCACAAAGAAATGTATTGATGTCGATCTACTCAACTAATCAATCCAATCTATCAAAAGATAAACCGATTACAGTTGGATCCCCAGCCGATCAAGTTTTGTGCACACCAAAGATTATGAACTCAAATAAGAATCTTCTTTGTCTTCAAATCTTCTTGGATCTTCAATAAACACCTGCACACAATCAACTTGAATCTCTTCTGATCTATCACACACAAAACAAAGTCTCGTTAACAATGGATTATCACAATACATCTTTAGATCTACAAAAATTCTAAAGATCCCCGTCGAAACTTCGATCTAATTTGAGTGAATCTTATATCGAGAGAAAGATTCTCAAGCATAAAACAAACTAGGTGAAATCAAAGTTCAACAATCGTTAGTCAATCAAATCAATCGAAAACTAATAATAAACTGCAATTATCTAGTTTCCAACCAACAATACTCGTAGAGCTTCCCAATCCCAAAGAAGTCTTTAAAACGAGAGGTCATAAGAGATTTCGCCAAATTAGGGTACTTTCCTCTCCGAATAGACGGCGTTCCACCATTAACAACACAACTAGGTAGTTTTGATGGCTCTAAGGATTAGTTTGCTAGAAATGCAAACTTCAATATTTATAGACCAAGGAAGTTTGGACACCAAGGAATTTCCAAAACCGAATATTTTCAAAGATATGCAATAAAGTCCAAATCGGTTTTCATAATTCCTGGAAATGCACTGTCCAAATATTGACCGAAATCTCAGTAGAAAATCTCCAATTAGTAAATGCACATTACCAATTTTTATTTTCTAAAGGTATGCATTTAATTGCTGGAAATTAAAAGCATATAAAACTAAAAACCTTAATTAAAAGATTCTCAATTTATTTCGATCCGGGATTCTCCTTTAGTTATGAAGGAATATCTTTGAACAATAATAGATAAGAATTACTTTTGCACGTGTTCAAAGTATGTCGACATCTTTACTTTATAAATGCTCTTTCATATTTACAATCTTGGAACCGATTTGCCGCACTTCCAAACGATTTTAGAATTGGTTCATCTGACTTCCAAGAACTATGTAATTTATTATCCTATCAAATCACCATTAATCGGTTTCACGGTTCCACCAAAACACAAGGCTTGGTTCTACCTCCATGTGGGTACTAGGATCGGTCACACTAGCTTTCCAAAAATTGGTTGACTAGGTACTAAGATCGGTTACCACATAATTATGGTGTTTTATGTGTGATCGGTTGCACAAATCATAGGATCGGTTACCAATTACTAATACTTGTTGTACCTCTTACAAGGATCGATTCCACATACTTGTGATCGGTTGCACCTCTTACTAGGATCGGTTCCCCAATGTCTAGAGTTGGTCATACCAATTAAAAATATCGATCATACCATCTCAGGTGATTACTTAAGATCGGTTTCACTAATATAAGTCATACCAATACAAAAGTCAAGCATTGTGAATAGTTTTACCATGATACATAAACAAGTTATGAGCGGTTATACTAAATACACATATTGGTAATCCAAAGATTTGCAATGAATAACAATACCAATAAGCCTAGCGATTTCCTTTCGATTCAAAAAACAAGTTTATGAATGTACTTCCTTTAAATGAATGTAAAACATTATTTCCTAGGACGAAATCTTCACACATACCCATACATAATCACAATAGCATTCATACGATTATGTCGATGTCTTATATACGAAGTTCAAAAGATAGACGCTATACTTCGTATTGTAATTCCTTAATACTATGTCTAACTAGAGTAGAATCATTCACAGCTTAGCAGTTATGTTTTCAATATGCACGACTTGAAAGATACGTTAGGAATAAAATAGTTCAAGTCAAATATTACTAACCTCAAGAGGAAGGATGATGTCGTCGATGTAGATCTTTACCTTCACATTCTTCAAGTCTTCACGTAATACTTGTTAGTCTCATATCCTAGTAACTTTCTAGCTAACCTATACGAAGTTGACTATAGTAAATAATCAAGCGACTCTTTAAATGAGTTTTGGTTTACTAAAATATGACAACCAAACTTGACATACCAACGCTTGGTGGGTTCAACCGAGCTATGATGAGTTGTTGACAAAGGCTCTTATGTTTAATCTAATAAACTCCTTTATTTGGTTAGATCAATCTATCCAATAACTACCGAAATAGTCAAGTCTAGATTTGCATTCAGGTCTTCGGAGTAATATTTGATACTAAAATATGACAATCAAACTTGACATACCAACGCTTGGTGAGTTCAACCGAGTTTTGCTATAACAGTTATCAACTTCTGAGAAAAGAGTGGATGGCAGTCCTAATTGTCTTCATGCACCTAAGAAGAACAAAGGAATTGTACCGCACTTATGTTTTCCCGAAGCATCACAATCACCACGGTGTCAATCAACGGAGATTGTTGAGACAAATGGTAGAGAACACAAAGAGAATGTACATGTTGCTAAACTTGATCATTCTTTATATAAAAACAGAGTTTTTTCGAGCGATGTGGTTAATCGGAGCTTCTGGTTGATTCTGGCCCCACCATTCTAAATTTCAGCCAATAGAATTCCAATAGAATCTTTTGGGCCCGCGCAATACTTTTTGGCCAATCACATATTAGAAAATAAATTTCTAAATTTACTAAATCTTATTTAATCTAAGAAACATATTAAAAAAATATAAGCAATTTAAACATTACCAAAAAAAAAAAAAAACCCATCAAATAAGATAAAATGTTCATCATGATTTCATCGTAAAAATAAATCAATCATATGATTGTTGGATATAAGGATTATTACATGAAACTAGTTGGAATCCTAACAAGCTAAGCTCCAACGACATACTGCTACATTAATTGAACAAAGTTCTTTGTGCTAACCTACCAAATGAGCCTCATGGGTAACCTAGCCAAGGGAGCCGAAAAGGCGGGAGGGGGGGCTGAGATTGTGTCACAAGGGGGGCAAGCTAACACTAGCTTCCATGTCCAATGTCCATTTACAGTTTTTGTAATAAAATCCCCCTAATTACATCTCCAAACTACGGTAAAAGAAAAATACTTGCATTTACCTAAAAATACAAAAGCATGAACCTGATTAAAAAAAAAAAATTAGATCGGCGATTAAAAGAAAATACCTGATTTGTGGCAGTTACGCGTGAATGGAGTGAATCCTGTACAATAAAAATAATTCAAAATCATTAGGACTATGATTTCCAAAGAAAAAAAAACGTTATCAGCAACAACAAAAATAAAATGAATTCCTATACAAATAAAAAAATTACAAAACCATTCCAAAGAAGGAAAAAAAAACGCACCAAAATAAAATAAAATAAATAAATGAGAATATAATTTTGAGATATACCAAAATAAATGTGGAAAAAAAAGAAATTGGAATATAATTTTGAGAGATACCAAAATAAATATGGAAATCAAAATAACAAGGAAGAAAATTTTGGAATATGATATCAACATGAATGTAAATATCAAAATACTATATTATTTCCAAAAAAATGGGAATATAATTTTGAGAGATACCAAAATAAATGTGGAAATAAAAATAACAAGGAAGAAAATATTGGAATATGATATCAAAATGAATGTGAATATCAAAATGTTATATTATTTTCTGAGAAGAATTTTTTTTTCTGGAATTTTTTGGGTTTAGTAGCTCACTATATAAGGCCAAATTCCCAATGTTTTTGCTGAGATAAAAGTCCTTATTGTTTTATTGCTTTGATTCCAAAAACAGGTTTATCTTTTGGATCACCAACTCCAGGCTACATCACGGTGAGAAATTTTGTTTTTTTCTACTATTCTCTTTGTTTTTTCTTGGGTTTTCTTGCGATAAAAGTCTTTATTGTTTCATTGATTTGATTCCAGAAACATGTTTATTTTTTGGATCGTGTACCCCAGGCTACATCACGGTGAGAAACTCATCACTTTTGATTTATTATTTGTAATACCACGATATTTTTTTTCGATGTTCAATAATAAGTCGCAAATTGATCGTGTGTATCAAATGAGATTTGAAGATCCTTTTGATTTCATATATGAAACTAGCTATTGATATAGATCCAACGACTCCCGAGAAGGCAAGGGTGAACCGTATGAAGCATAAGGGCGTGATACTTGGGAGAAAAAATAAGAAAATATGTCGACTGCTCGAAAGTACGGATGCAGGTACATGCATATTTTAACGAATAGGATCACATGATAAGATCACGTTCCAAAACATTGTTTGATTTTATTTTATTGTTATTTTTAATGCCTACAGGAAGTTCACAAAGATAGCAAGTGCGGGACAACCAAGTTGTGAACCTGCACAAGCTTGGGTGAATCGCGAGGCGTAAAAGTATAGTAATGGAAAGGAACTGCAAAATTTATTTCCACCGATGATTATATACATAATTTATTTCTCTATTTAATTCTTTTTGATGGAGTTGCATCCGATGGCTATGAGTGAGTTCACAACTAATCATGAAATTTATATTTGTTGTTTTGTACTTAAGGGGTGCTTAAGAGGAAAAGGGCATTAGGGGAAAGTGGTCTTGGATCCTAGAGTGGATCAATGGACATTGTTGAACATTCTACAGGTTAGTTAATATTTACTGAGACTGTACAGTTTTTTTTTCCTATTTTGTGGAGGTATTGTTAAATCAAATGTATATATTGAGCAGTAAAATTGATTTATGATTTGACGTGATCTGCTATAAATGATAGTAGTGTCAGTATTGGTATTGGATATGATGTTCTTAAGCCAGTAATTCAAGTATTTTTCATAATCCGCGAGTTTTTTTCTCTCGCTCAAATTCTCCACTTTTGCATCACCATTCTCTGGGTTTTTTTTTTTGTGTATGTATCTTTAGATCTACCATTTCTGGCATTGAGTTTTCCATGTTCAAGGGACACCATCAATGTAAGTGTAAGTTTTCAATATGTTTTTTTGTTTTTGTTTTGTGTATGTATCTCTACCATTTCTGGCCATGAGTTTTCCATGTACAAGGGACACTGTCAATGTAACAGTAAGTTTTTAATATGTATTTCCTGATTTTGCGTACTGGACTCTTTATAAAAAGCATATTCGAGCAAAGGCCCGATCATTTTTCCACGTTGCTTCTTTCTTCAACTATTTTGTTCTTCTATGTTTTTATCTTACTGGTGGTGTTTTGGTGACTGATTTACTACTTTTGTTTGGTCTGCAGGTATCCTAAAAAAATGTAATCGATTGACACTAAATGCTAAAATATTTCTCTAGGATAAGATTTTAACTTTTAAGTTTTTATTAAGTCTATTTTGTTGTTTCAATATCTCATGTGCTCGATATTCATCTTCTGTGTTAGGGATTAAATTTTTTTAGGTCGGTAAAATTATGCAGTGATGAGTGATAGGAATTAAATCATATTTAAAGAAGTGAAAAGTGCACTGGAGAAAGTAAATGACATATTTTGTGAAATATAAAAAGATTAATTAATATGAACAAAAATCAGAAGTTTGTTAGACGAAACTGCCATGAATGGTAGCAATTGACCATGCCTTCACTTGATTCATCAAGAAGGACTTAAACAAAAATTGTACTCCTCCGTCCATTTTTAAGAGTCCGCTTTGACTTTGTCAAGATATTAAGGAAATCCTATAAAATGTCATGACTATCCCTTGACTAGCCTATTTAATATTACGTTATTACCAAAATTAAAATTATTAGTGTTACAAATTCTAATTTGGATAGTATTATTGTTTTAGGAAATATTGTAAAAGAAATAAAAACCAACTTATACTTGCAAAATTTAAGAATTTTTTTATTTCTCCATTTGATTTTGATTTCTGCACTAAAACTTTGGAGCCTTTGGAATTTTTATTTGAGAGGGGAAAAAAATTGAAATTGTAGATTATTTCCTCTTTAGATATACTCTGCCATGAATTTGAGATTTTGTCATAATTTTTTTTCTTTGCCATGTATATAGCCATATTAACCCGTACCCATAATCAATTACTCCTTCTACCCATAAATGTTTTATTTAAAAAAGAATGACAATTAATATAAAAAAAAATATTTAATGGATTTTTTCATTATATTATGGTGATTTATATTTATGATTTTGAATTAAGTTTATATTAAAAATGATTTTATAATTACAAAAAGAAAGGGTATACTTGATAGTTTAAGGGAAATCTATGTCTATAAACAGAGCGGACGTATAAAAATGGACAGACCAAAGTAGAAATTAAGACGAGATAAAAATGGACAGAGGGAGTATCATATTTAGGTTTTGTTAAGTTATATCCAGTTTTGGTGGTGTGTCAGTGTTGTATTACCTTTAGTGTAGGTATTAGATTATAACATGAGTCATGACTATTTTGGTTACTGATTGTAGGTTATCTCAGTTTCACGTGATTTGCCAGTTGGAGTTAAAAGATGAATCGGTTCTTAAGCACCCGTAGGTCAGTACCTTTTCTTTTTGAAAGAATTTTAGTAAGTTACAAGGCGTGAGATGTACTAGAAATAATAAGCAAAAAAAAAAAAAAAAAAAAAAAAACTTAAGGAAGACGTAATTTTTTTTCCGTATAATACAGAAAAAAAGTTAAGTGGTCCTATATGAAACGGAAAACAACACTCAATATTATATTAACGTAAATAAGATACAATACAAGTCCTAAACTACTCGGTGACACCAATTAATACTTTCATAAATTTCATCTGCGAGAATGAAAAGAAAAATGGTGCAATGGGAGTCCCATTAATGATTAATGTGATCCATGCGCATTAAGGTATATAGAAGTAAAGGAGTAGTTGTTATATGACCGAGAATTTTCTTATTCTGGAATGTAACCCCATAGATAGCGTATGTCAAGAGTGGCCTCTAGAAAACGGGTAGAAGGCCCCAACCTGCAGTGAGGCAAAGCGGTTAGTTATTACTCCATGTAATGAACAATGGATGATTTTCTACCGTTTCCTTAATACAATGTCGAAACAATGTCGAAGGAAGTCGAGGCCAAAAGAACTTGCCCGTTTCTTGTGGTACTGTTACGGACAGGTAAGATTAGCGGGAGAACTTGCTAGCTACTGGTCTCGAATGATCAATTTTCTACATGTAAGATAAAATTACTTAAGAAGTTGTAAGATAACTTAGCCTAGGAAATCATAAATAAGAATTATGCGCACAAATGTACCCTCCGGGAGAGTACTGGGAAGAAAAACAAAAGTTGTCTGCTTAAAAACGATATTATCCGACTACGAAGTTTTATCATTGGGTATTCTTATCACTAAAGTATTCTAGATATCTTCTTATTAATTCAGAACATGAGACGTTTCAATATCTCCAATCAATACCATGGTGCTAAGGATGTCATAATTATGTTCAAGAATCGCTAATCCTTTAATTTAGCGGCACATTTACACGCACTTACTATATTTAAGATGTCCATCTTATAATTCTAGGTACATACGCATACATACATACACTTGCTAAATTTGTATAGTATATAATCACTTCATTCCTTTTCTTTTTTCTCTCTCACAAATGAAACATGCGTTCCTTCATAGAGTGCATATATAGATGAGCATAGTTTAATGAGTCACATGAAAGCAGTACAAATATATAATTCATAATTCACGAGTTTAACATACTCTCATGGGAGGAATTTTTTTGTTGTTATCTATAAAGGAATAAAAACATGCTAAAGAGGATACTAAGAAATCGGCGAAAAGAAATAAATGCAACGGATCTGAGAATGAACATTAGTGTTTTTTCTCTTCATTACATTTGTTTGCTTTGTGTTTTTTTTTTTATTTTAAAAAAGTACTTTATAAGCCTTTTTATCTAATTTTATTTTTTAGACAATTTTAAGTAGCTAAGATTGAAAGTATTTTTCACTGGGATAATGGATTTATGAAAATAATAAATTATTTATAAAAGTCATGCAATGGTTTGTTAAGAATGATTAATTGGGGATAGAAAAACTAATTGGGGGATATGTGCCGGCATAGTTGATAGGTGTAGAATACACCGTATTTACTATCTAGAGTTTATGCTTTCTTTGCTATTTTTCGTGTGAATTATGTATCTTATGTTTGCTTTTGAGTTTATAGGTGCAATGGAGTCACCGAGAACAAAAGGAGAAGAAATCACCCATTTAAGCGAAAAAGAGCGAAAAGAAGTGGAACTTGCTCAAATGTTGGATTTATTTTTCATCATGGTGACGAGAGCGAAAAGGCGAAGCTATCGGCGAAAGAACGAGGCCATTCCGGTTCCGTATGAGAAGGTTACGAGCAAAGTCAACAGTTAAGCTTGTCAGTTCCCAAGGACTGACAATACAAAGAGAGTACTTGGTGGCCCATATCCATCAGTCGGGGTGTGTGAATCCTGTCCGTACGACAATAGTCCTACATTAGGTCGAACAGACCTAGTCTCCCTCATTTCTACCCCCTTTCTGGTTCTCTGCTGCTTTATCGTGTTCATGTTGAAATTGTTGTTGCCGGAGTAATTGGAGATGGGATTCGGAGCTGAGAATAGATAACAGGTTAGGGTTGATGCTAGAGATTGATTTAAGATGAGAACAAGAACAATTAGGGTTCCTGTTGAAGAATGAGAAGATGGACTGTTGTTGGCAGAGATTTAGAAGAAGAGAAATGTTCAGAGACGGGTTTGAATCAAGAAAATGATGAAACCCATGAAATTAAGCTTGGGTCGAGGTTGAATTAGCTGCTGGTGTTGTTGATTGAGAAGAAACAGAAACTAGGGTTTCTGTGATGGTTGAATGGGTCTCAGAGATGAAGATTGAGCTCAAAGATTGAAGTTGGAAGAAGGGTGATAATGACTGAGGCTCAAATGAGATGTTGTTGGTGCTTATCTGTTGGAGCTGTTGGTGAAGCAGTATGTGGATCTGAGACATGAATATGTTGCTATTGTTGTTGATGTTCTTGAGTGGGAGTTGAAGCATTGGTGGATTTTGGTATGAAGAAGATGAAATTGACAATGGGTTCTGCTTCCATGGATGTTACAAGGTTGTGCTGATGCTATAGAGAACAACACAGAGGGATGTAGGAAGAGCAGGGATTGTGAGGTGTTTGAATAACAACAGATGGAGTTTGAGATGGTCCTGGTTCTGCAGTTCAAGCTGCAGGTTGAGATGAACTGGTAGAGGATCTTCAAGAGAGAGTTGCAGTTGGAAGTGCCACATTAGATGTTGCTTAGGATTGTTTTGAGGTGTTGGTTACAGGGACTGTGTTGGAGCTCAAATCACAGGGAAGTTGGTCTTGCAGGAGGTGCTTCTTGCACTACCAGAATGAAGTTGCAGGGGAAGCCTGGTATGGATATGGCTGCAGAGTATGGCATTGGATGGTGATGATTCTGTGGTTGGAAGATGAAGTGGTATTGAAAGAGATGAACTGAGGCAGGTCAAGGTTTGCTGGCACTAGGAATGGAATGCTTTTCCTTGAGCTGGTGTACAATGGCTGGAGATGGAGTTGCAGGTCATTTGGAGCTGCAATTCAGATGGTGCAAGTGGAGATGGTCCTGTGCTTGATGAGCAATAGCAGCAGATTATGGATTATGGCTTGTGAATGGACTCAGGTGAGCTATTATGGATTCTTAGATGTATGTTAGGACAGGGAATGCTTGGTGCTGGCTGTGAATTGCAGGCATGGACTGAGATGGAGTTCTTCCAAGGAGTTGTTGATGCTGATGTTATTGGGTTACAGCCTGGGTTGATTTTGGTTTTGTTTGATTGCATTTGGGGGTTATAAAGTTGTAATTCTGGAAAATGGTCTGGCAGCTGGTGTTGTTGTTGTCACTGCTGGAGTTTAATTGAGCTGTAGGTGGTGGCACTGTTGCCTGGAGTTGGATTGCAAAGGAGATAGCTTGAGCTGCTGGAAGAGACTGAGGCTGTGATGGGTGGGAATGAAGTGCTGCTATTGATTGCGAGGCTGCGACTCAAGAGTATGCAAGAATGCAAAAGAAGAGCTGAACAGGATAGTAGTGATGCTGTTGTCTGAGTTGAGGGTGAATTGAATTTGGTAACGGCAGAACTGCAGGAATGGAAGGTGGAGACTCATGTGCTGTGTCGCATAAGGATATGAATTGCAGTAATGGATGAATGGCTTGAGCTTATACTGCAAATGGGAAATGAAGTAGAAACTGAGTTGGAGCTACAACAAATGATTGAGTTGTATGCAAGGGACAAAGCTGCAGATGTGAAGAAGGCAGAGCCATCATGGCTGGAAGTGCATTGGTGATGCACAATGATAGTGCAGCACAGCTCTGGCCTGTGCAATGGTCTGACAAGTGAGCCAAGTCAGCTGGTTAATAGCTGACTCTCTGAATCGGTGTTGACTCGGCCTGATTCTAGTTTGACTCGGTCTGACCGAGTTGACCCGAGTTGACTCGTTGACTGGTGACCGGGTGGACTTTTCCGGTCACCTGAGACACTTTCCGGCGACCTTTCCGGCCATAATACCAGATTTCCGGCGACCTCTTTTGGGACATATTTTCACATGGGTTTTTCTCACACATGGGCTTGGTGGACTTCTATCTTTGGACTTTTGAAGATTAGACCTAATTTTGGATACAAGGGAGCTATTTAAAGGAAAGACTTCTACAACTTTTGGGTGATCATATATTTTTCTTGGAACTTTTGGAGAGCCGGTTTTGTTTACGCTTCTAGGGTTTGCTTTTGTTCATCTTCTTCTTTTCAATTATTATTATTATGATGAACTCCATAGCTATGAGTAGCTAAACAAATATTATTGGTTATGGGATAAAAGTTGATTTCTCAACATGTTTTTGAATCTATGAATTAGTTTTGTCTCAGTAATTTATTGTTTGTGATTCACAATTAATAGTGTTATAAGACTTGAATACTTGTTAGGTTGAGTCCGGAATCAATCCGATTTGCATTTATCTCTAGAGCCATATTAGGTTTTCAATACGAAAAAGTTGTTTATTCCTGATTCTAAGTAGCATAATTGTGGGTAGTGCTTGTAGTGATATATCCTACTAGTCACAAGTGAATCATAACTTTTGTTAAAATGGATTAGTGCTTTTACACGTTCGTTTGCATTGATTAGTCTTATTCCATAATACTTATTGCTTTTAGGGAGTTAAACTTAATTGTGCTTTTACACTTTAGGTTGCTTTCTAGGAATAATTCACATAAGCATCTTTTAATGTGGTTGTGATGAAATCAGGGAATTAACGGGTTATACTTGCGATCAAGGTATCCTAGGACTTTTAGTAAATACGAGATTAAAATACCAATTCTAATCATTTATGAAAATACATGTTTGTGAATGATACTATCCCGTGACCAATATCTTCTCCTTATTGATTATTCCAACTCTTTGCTTTGCTCTATTTTATTTCTACTTTAGTATTTCGCTTAAACAACAAACATCCCCCCTTGGTTACCTTAGAAACTGAAAATTGCATAACAACAATTGCCTCTGTGGATACGAACTCTTCCTTACCTTGTGCTTCATTTAAATTTAGTGAGTAAGAAAGTGAAATTATTTTTGACGGATTGACAACCGATCAATAGTTTTCAATGAAAACCGGCATGGTCGATGGACTACCGGCATTGAAAATCCATGCCGGTAGCTACAATAAAATATCCCCCAATTAGTTTTTCTATCCCCCAATTAATCATTCTTTGTTAACTTTAGTTTGTGATTCTTTGACATAATTCAAATTTTATCATGTTACGTGAATCAAAAATCCAAATAAATAAAACCAAATATTATTATATAAATTATACGTATGATAATATATAATAATTATTTAACCTTGATAACAATTATATAATTTTGGGTGATTCTAAACAAACCGAGAAATCAGACCACACAAAAACCGAATGTCAACTTTTGTCTCACAAACTTTTTGATGTGGTCCTGGTGGGCCCGGAGGACAAAGCAGGGGTCCCATGTTTTGGGTTTTGGTGTGTCTAGCGGTTTCCGTGTGGTTTAATCACACGGTTCGTTTAGAATTTTTGTTTAATTTTATAGTGCACCTTTATTTGAGCGACACGAGACAACATAAAGAAACTCAAAATCTATTTTGAACCAACATCACAAAGTGAGCAAATATAACTATTTGAATACGATATATTCAGAGATAGGCAAATGTACTTCACAATTTCCCCATTAACATGCCATCAAAATTCACATTTGAATATTACAGTAGAATTGCCCTTAATTCTTCCGAAAGTGGATACACAAAGACCATTTTACCGAAACCTAGAGTTGACAACGTATGTCTTATAGATCGATTTATTAGCAACGAAGCACAATTTCATTTTAGAAAACTTAGGACCTTTATTTATTAGGAATACTTGTGTTTAGTTTACCTTTTACTTCTGTTTAGTTTACCGATAATAATTTTATTTTGTCTTTTGAGGTGGGATTTTGAGAGTTCAAAATTTAATTATTTACCTCGAGCCTTGAACAAGCAACCAAATCCTTGAAATTATGGGAGCAACAAACATACTTTCTTTTCTTTTTTGGAAATGTTTTACTTTCATATTGTTTAGGAATGAAATTTTCCAGTTTATAATATCAAGAAATTTTTTTATGAAATTTCTGGATTGTGAATTTTGGCTATGGGGCTTATTCATTATGAATCAATACCTGGGGTCATGTGGAGGTTCAATACGCCTATGTCCATTATGAATGTAAAGGGCTTATTCTATCGAAAGTTCACCACGCCTATGTCCATTATGAATAAATCCATTTCCGAAAATCTGAAGTCCGTGGGCACAAACCTAAGTCCGTTTCCGAAAATGGATTTAGATTAAAACTATATATACCTCTAATAAACTAATAGACTGGAACCCTAATTTCATATTACAAAGCTAATAGAATAGCTTCTCCGTTGTTTTTACCTTTTTTTCTTATAGTCGTGGGTAACACCTAAATTAATACTTTATTTTGATACTGATATGCAGAAAGAAGCATAAAATATGGCTGAAGAACAAGAAAATGCGAGCATAAACACAGTCGATGTAGCTTCTTTTACGTATGCTACGGAGTTCGACAATGTCCCACAATATCTTATTAGACTCCAAACAGGCATGATAATCGGGAATGAGAATGGTATGGTTTTATTCAACCAACCAAAACAAGTTTAATAATCGGGAATACAGCTAAGGATCCGTTAAAACCATAGACGACAATGAATGTTTGTTATTTTCGATCAATTCTTTGTTGGTTGATGAATCAAAAATAATAAAATTTTATTACTATCAATATTTTTGGCCCTTTTTTGTTCATTTTTTTATTTTCTTGCACACTTTTTGGGATTACTTTGGTTTTGTGATATACTCTCTATATAAAAAGAGCATTCAATATTCCACAAGCAATAAATGATCCGCACGCACGGGTGACAATCTAGTATTTCTAATCCTTCACTTGTTCCAGAAATCTCCCTTAAAGACAAGGGAAATTTTTAAGGAGGAAGGAGTTGATACATCCATATAATATTCTCTAATCGTATTTATGTTACCAAGTAGTTATCTTTCTGCATTGTAAAACGATATTAGTATTGTCTATTTGTGAAAAACCGGGGGTACAACAACCACGCCCAACTTTTTCGTTCAGCAACCCGTATGGACTACGCCTTAATAATATTCCGAGAGTTACAACTTAATGATACTCAATCGAGGAACAATTTTAAATAGCTTTATCTCTTTCTCTACACAATCATCCGTTAAACAGAAACGAGTCTGTAAACCTGATTATAACGTGAGAGTACTTGGACGATCTCAAAAATCAATATCCAAGTTCAATCAAGTCTCATCCAACAAATAGGGGAGGATTTATCAACTATGATTGATATAACGCACAACCTGTGATTTCAATTATATAAACAAAATATAATGCGGAAAATAAATAACATAGATACCATAAATTTTGTTAACGGGGAAACCGCAAATGCAGAAAAACCCAGGGACCTAGTCCAGATTTGAACACCAAACCGTATTAAGCCGCTTCAGACTCTATCCTATTATGAATAACTTCGGTCTGCAATGTAGTGGATCTCGAACCTAGTCTCACACTGATTCAGATACATTCGTGCTCCTTACGCCTCTTAAATTCCAGAAGAACTTTGCGCAATTGATTCCCCTAGATGGCGTCCTTTACAGCCTAGAAGTTGCTTCAACCCAGTGAAGAAGACTTATAAACCAATTTGTCTCCCACAGATAATTCTATTCTAATTTCCGTTAGATCAAAGATCAAGATCTAATAGGAAATCGATTACAATAAACATAAAGCTCAACAAACATTAAAATCCGATACTTATGACTCCCGAAGAGCAGCCAAGATTATTATTCACCTTACAATCAACAACCTAAAAACTCAATAACATCCCTCACTCCAGAATAAAAGTAGCACTGGTGGAGCTTACCCTCTCTCCTATTGGCTGGTGAGCGTAACTTCGCTCTTTCATTGGCTAATTGAGAAACCATTCGTATTCGTCGGATGAAATTTCGTTAGATATGGTGCGTTGATCTGACAATGTGGTGTAGATTGGGTGGATTGTTGGGACACACACGACGGACGGCCCTCATTATTTAGAAAATTGCTATATTAATTTCATATATTTATTGTGAAAATCCATAAAATAAAGAAAAATACTATATTGATTTCGGACATTTATGATTAAAAAAAAATCAACATATCTATGGAATAAAATAATAAGATTTATATTTTTTGAATCTTTTACAATTTCATGTAGTTATTATAAAAAATCCAGAAAAAAATTTATACTAATTTCGTACATTTATGACTAAAATAAAAAAAATTCTTTTACAATTTCGTGTATTTATTAAAAAAAACTCCAATAAAAAAGAATACTATATTAATTTTGTACATTTATGACTGAAAAAAAAACAATTCAATATATTTATGGAAAAAAAATAAGATTCTTTTTGAATCTTTTATAAGGAAACAAAATCTAGAAATGACTATATTAATTTATATGTTATTAATATCAACTTAAAAAATCTACTAAATATCTTTTATAAGGTAAAAAAGAATTTGACCTATATTTTTTTGATGATTTTTAAGGTAAGAAATCTATGCATTTATTATTAAAAATGTAAAAGATAAATATACATTCGAAAATATACTATGAGTTTGGTTTCAAAATATCATTGGTAAACAAATATTACCATAAATAACATCATGATTTTTATGGCCTTAACTTTCTAAAATTTTGTAAATACAGATCAAATATGTAGATATTTTATATATTTTTAGACATAGATTTATATTATATCCAAAATAAAAACGTTTTATTTATGGTTTTGTCATTGATACTTCTATTTAAAAGCATTCGATCAAGAGCCTACTTCATTTTTCGGAGCCTCTCTATAAAATTATAGATACTCTTCTCCATGAAGAACAAGTCGAAAGTTTTTAATTTATATTCGATTAGGGTTTTTTGCAATATATAGTGTTTCAATAGTTGTTTTCTTTTTTATGATTTGTGATTTTGACTCGCTGTTTTATTGATTTGTTAACAGGTGCGCAAACTAAAATTTTATTGATTTGTTAACAGGTGCGCAAACTAAAATTCTCAACCAGTTGTGAGTTTAATTTCTCAATATTCTCTTTGCTTTCGATTTTATGTTTTATGTTTGTTTTATTGATTTGTTAACAGGTGCGCAAACTAGAATTCTCAACCAGATGTGAGTTTAATTTCTCTCTATTCTCTTTGCTTTCAATTTTCTATTTTGTGTTCGTGTTGTTTTTGGTTTGTAACTTTAGATTTTGAATATTTAATTAGGGTTGATTTCTTTTGATTTCTTTTATCGGGATAGGAAGAGGATCGGAGGGCGATATATTAACATAGGCAGATAAGTTCACTGGATTGCCTTTTGTCCACAAGAATTCTCAAGAACAAGGATCTTTTTTGTGATTATAAATTATGTTATCAAATTTTGATGTATTACTAATTTTTTGGAGATTAGTTTTGATTTATGAAGTGCTTAAAGTAGAGGAAAACATTTAGGGAAAGGAAATACATTACATGGATAAATTAAACGAGGTAGGCTACATTTAGTATATTTGGAAAATACCAGGTTTATTAAGTTACGTATATATTTATATTAGTTTGGGATATTTGAAATGAGAGTCCTAAATTGAATTTCAATGAAAATTTGAGTATTAATTTCATATTCATTAAGTATTAATTTCATATTCTTTAATATAATTTACCAAAAAAATAATATTGTAAATATTTTCCTAAAACGAATCGATAGATAAATATTTTTTTATCTTCTTAGATTATTTTTTTTTTTATAATTTTTGTAAATAAGGTAGTATTATTTTTTAGCTTTTATTTATTTGTACATAATTATTTTATTTCTTTTTTATTTTATTTTTTTTAAAAGGAAAATATATTCTTATAAAGTAAAACATTTTACAAGAAAATAGTTGGGAGCCTAGCAACAAGCTGGGCTCCAACGCCTTTTTGAATAGGTAAACCTATTCTAATAAAAAGAAAATTGCCAACATGAATATTAGCATCATGTCTAACTATGTAGTTCTTCAATCTATGCTAAAACTCAATAGACTCAAAACCAAGTTCGCCTAGAGTAGTAAAAGCTAGGGTACCAAAATTAAAACCATTAGCTTTACAAACATCAAGGTACTTAATCCGCTTACGCTCAACAGCCCTATCCAAAGCAAGGCCAGGAGTAAAAGCCTGCACACCACCCCCCAAGAAACAAGAGAAACCCCAGTCACATCAAAGCAAGTATCACGGCCTTCTTCCCAATTGTAGACTAAAATATCCGCCGGCCTAGAATCACCACCATCTTGAGAAAGGATATCATTCAAACTACAGAACTTTTGGTTGGTAGCCGAGCAACAAGCTGAGCACCAACCCCTTTCTGAATAACAATACCCAGCCTATGAAAAATAAAACTGCCTAATCCACTACCATCGTCATTGCTAACTAAACAATTTTTCAGACGCTTGAAAAAACAAATAAAATCCTCACTAAACTATGTAGTTCTTCAATCTATGCAAAAACTCAATAGACCCAAAACCAAGTTCGCCTAAAGTAGTAAAAGCTAAGACACCCAAACCGTAACCATGAGCAACACAATCAGACAAATACTTAGTACGCTTGCGCGAAATTGCTCTCGAAATAGCCTGGCCCGGAATAAAGGCATGAACACCATCACCAGTGAAGGGTGAGACACCTGTGACATCCATACACACATCTTGCCCATTTTCCCAATTGAGCACAAGGATATCGGTCGGGCGTAAGTCCTTGTTATCATCTGATAAAATACCCAGGTTCGCTTCCTTGTGTGTATGTACACAAGCTTTGTAACAGATGTTGGTAGTTAAATCACGAACTAAGTCATAACGAAACTTAATCCCAACGTCCTTAGCACAATGAAGCGCATGATCGCCAAAAATATCCATAGGTTTATTGCAACAAGAGCATAACCCGCCTTCGACGAACAAAGGAATACCAAAACGATAACAAGCTATAGCCCTGAACTGTCGGGGACCAAGGCACTGACCAAGTCCACTAATAGGGATAGCCAAAAGATAATCCTAAGCATGCTTGATCTGGTTACACTTCCATATCATTGAATCTAAAAAGATTAATTCCAATAATCTACGTGAAAAGATTAAA